>CM031376.1:35926501-36231675 GCA_018208015.1 Medicago ruthenica
AGTTCCTTAATTCAAGATGTAAATATCACATGATAGGAACTACAGGCTAGATATTTAATTATCATTATGCATTTCGAGAATCAGTCAAAGTTGGAGATGATTCCAAGATTCCTGTGATGGGAAAGGGAAATCTGAAACTATGCATATAGGGTAAGATACAAATCATTACAAATGTGTAATATTTTCCTGGAATAAAAAAACAATCTGTTGAAAATTGGCCATCTTCAGTAGAAAAACATATAAGTTGTGTTATACCTAGATACTAGCAAAGTATTTTTTATCGTGAAAGAGGTTTACTGATGAACACACAAGTATACTCTAATAGAATGTTTGTGATTTTTGCATCTGTGATTGTACAAATGTGTCTGCAAGTTAGTAAAGAAGATAATAACAATCTACGACACTGTAGATATGCACATCTCAGTGTCAAAGGGTTAAACATTCTTGTGAAGAAAGATAAGGTAAAGTGGTTACCACTACTGAAAGCAATTCAAGAAAAGTGCTCTGATTGTGGTAGTAGGAAAACATTATAGAGATGATATTTTGAATATGACACTTGAATAGTCACAAAGAAAATAGATCTCTTTCATCCATATATTTGTGGGACTATTAATCCAGCATCAAATGGAAGAAACAAGTACTTTATCACTTTCATAGATGATTTTAGTAGGAAAACAAGGATATAACTTTTGCAAGACAAGTCATGTGCATTTTATGTACTCATAAGGTTCAAAGCTTTTGGTTAAAAAGAACCAAGCTGCCAAATTCAGTGTCTCAGAACTAATAGTGGTGGTGAATTCAGTTATATTATTTAAAATGAATTTTATAGCTTGTATGATATAAAAGACAACTTACACTCCACGGTAGAATGGAGTCTTAAAATAAAAAAAAAAAACAATGATGAACAACGTGAGAAGCATGTCCTCTGGTAGAGATGTACCGAAGAGATTTTGGCATAAAGCTAGCTTGTGGGTCATTCATGTATTGAATAAAAGTCTCTCTATATCTGTTAAAGAAATGACACCTGAGGAAAATTGGAGTGATTTGAAGCCTGTTTTATATTAGTTTAGAGTCTTTGGTTGCATAGCAGATGCATATGTACATGATGCTGAGAGAAAGAAGCTTGATGCAAAAGGTGTCAAATGTGTTCATTTTGGGATTATAAATTAGTATAACGGTTACAAGCTTCGTGATCCTTTACAAAATAAAGTAATAATCAACATAGATGTCGTAATTGTAGAATAAAAAGGACAGAATTGACATGAAAATGAAAAGGAACTACTAGTGCAAGTTTACAAAAGTGATGTGAAGATCAACAATGTTGAAAAAGAAGATTGTGAAATTCACACTAACATTTGTGATTAAAACAGTGAGGAAACATATAAGAATGTTCAGTTTGAATCTAGCAACGAGGAATCTGATAACGATCCTTTCTTTCTTATTGCAAGAGACGCTTTATTGTAAGATGTAATTTCATTAATATACCTAATCCAAATGAGATGATACAAATCTTTTACAGCTATAAACCAAGGTTTTGAATTCGAGTCATAGCTTTAGTGTGTAACAACGTTTTTTATTGCAGAGACACAACAAGTTCTCCAAACCATAACATGTGATCCACCCACCTCCTCACAAGCATCATTTGTCGCTTCTTCACGACACTCCGTTGGTAAAATGACAACTTTTTTTAAATTTATCTAATCAATTAATTTAGTCATCAAACTTAGGATATTTCAACTTGATCACAACGTTTTCCATTGATCAAGGTATAGAAACTTGGATTGTTAGATCTTCGTTCATACATAGTTATAAGGTCACATGTTGTATAAAAATTCATATGACAGAAGATAATAGGAATAAGAATCTTTTTTTTATTCATATAATTCAATTATTACATGTGAGACGAGTCTTTCTCCAAATCTATAGTATTATTGTAAACTAAATAAAGATGAAATAAATTTAGGGTACTCTAGAAGGGGGGCAACATTGCTTGTTAAAAGCACATAGTATGTAGCAAGCAGGCACAGGTGCATAATCATCAACACTAACTCCGGGTCGTGTGGCATATGCACTTCCCATTAGGCTCAACACAATAGTAACCAAAAAGACAACAAACTTCAGTGTCATTTTCAAAGAACTTTCCATTTCGGCTAAACAGTTTATTTTTCAAACAAAGAAAAAACACTGCATATGGTGTGTTGAAATGCAAGAGATTATTTATACACAAATGTTGATCCTTATCCTGAAAATAAGCATACGTGGACAATGTTGACCATCAAATTAAACTATAGATATATTATTAATAAATAAATAGCTATATAAATATATATATATATATATATATATATATATATTGACTTTATAATAAGTCAAAATATGCTATTAATTGATAAAATAAAAAGAAAATAAAATAATTTCAATATTACAAAATTATTTTATTGTGGATGAAGTCCTTCTCAGGTTAGAAATCTAAAACACTCTAGAAAGGGTAGACTGGAATGGTCAATCAGGTTGACAGTGAACTAGAATAAATTTTTTAAGCTTGATTCTCTCTATCTCTCTCTCTCTCTCTATATATATATATATATGTTACTTTTCTTTTATTAAGACAACTTCGATTAAAATTAAAGGTATAGCTATTTGGTACTTTTATATTATAACAAACTATACTTATCTTTTTAAATGAGACCAATATTATAAAAAAGATAATAGAAATCTTTATATTTTTGAATGACATCAACAATGTGGCATTCTTATAGGAACACTTATTTAATGGTAAAATTGGAAGTGAAAAAGGCAGCCTAAAACCATATATTCCTTCTGTGCTCCATAGAAGAATATGATGATGTCACTACTATTTCAATTGATGAACAACAAAGAAGCTTGCTTGTTAAAGAAGTAAGAATGAATTTTGATAAAGAGAAATATGACGGATACACTTTGAATATGACCAACTATGGAAGAATTTATGGGTGTGGAAGAGGACATTTAAGTGCTAGAAGACGTGGAAGAGGAAAACAAGTAAGTGAACTTGCTGAATGCTATAAATGTGACAAACTGTGGCATTATTAGAATGAATGTTCTAATTGGGAAAGTGAAAATACAAATTTTACTGAGTTTGATGACTCTGAAGAAATGTTTATTCTGGGTCATGAAAAAGTGTGTACAACAATATATGAAAAAGTATAGTTCCTTAATTCAAGATGTAAATATCACATGATAGGAACTACAGGCTAGATATTTAATTATCATTATGCATTTCGAGAATCAGTCGAAGTTGGAGATGATTCCAAGATTCCTGTGATGGGAAAGGGAAATCTGAAAATATGCATATAGGGTAAGATACAAATCATTACAAATGTGTAATATTTTCCTGGATTAAAAAAACAATCTGTTGAAAATTGGCCATCTTCAGTAGAAAAACATATAAGTTGTGTTATACCTAGATACTAGCAAAGTATTTTTTATCGTGAAAGAGGTTTACTGATGAACACACAAGTATACTCTAATAGAATGTTTGTGATTTTTGCATCTGTGATTGTACAAATGTGTCTGCAAGTTAGTAAAGAAGATAATAACAATCTACGACACTGTAGATATGCACATCTCAGTGTCAAAGGGTTAAACATTCTTGTGAAGAAAGATAAGGTAAAGTGGTTACCACTACTGAAAGCAATTCAAGAAAAGTGCTCTGATTGTGGTAGTAGGAAAACATTATAGAGATGATATTTTGAATATGACACTTGAATAGTCACAAAGAAAATAGATCTCTTTCATTTATATATTTGTGGAACTATTAATCCAGCATCAAATGGAAGAAACAAGTACTTTATCACTTTCATAGATGATTTTAGTAGGAAAACAAGGATATAACTTTTGCAAGACAAGTCATGTGCGTTTTATGTACTCATAAGGTTCAAAGCTTTTGGTTAAAAAGAACCAAGCTGCCAAATTCAGTGTCTCAGAACTAATAGTGGTGGTGAATTCAGTTATATTATTTTAAATGAATTTTATAGCTTGCATGATATAAAAGACAACTTCCACTCCAAGGTAGAATGGAGTCTTAAAATAAAAAAAAAACAATGATGAACAACGTGAGAAGCATGTCCACTGGTAGAGATGTACCGAAGAGATTTTGGCATAAAGCTAGCTTGTGGGTCATTCATGTATTGAATAAAAGTCTCTCTATATCTGTGAAAGAAATGACACCTGAGGAAAATTGGAGTGATTTGAAGCCTGTTTTATATTAGTTTAGAGTCATTGGTTGCATAGCAGATGCATATGTACATGATGCTGAGAGAAAGAAGCTTGATGCAAAAGGTGTCAAATGTGTTCATTTTGGGATTATAAATTAGTATAACGGTTACAAGCTTCGTGATCCTTTACAAAATAAAGTAATAATCAACATAGATGTCGTAATTGTAGAATAAAAAGGACGGAATTGACATGAAAATGAAAAGGAACTACTAGTGCAAGTTTACAAAAGTGATGTGAAGATCAACAATGTTGAAGAAGAAGATTGTGAAATTCACACTAACATTTGTGATTAAAACAGTGAGGAAACATATAAGAATGTTCAGTTTGAATCTAGCAACGAGGAATCTGATAACGATCCTTTCTTTCTTATTGCAAGAGACGCTTTATTGTAAGATGTAATTTCATTAATATACCTAATCCAAATGAGATGATACAAATCTTTTACAGCTATAAACCAAGGTTTTGAATTCGAGTCATAGCTTTAGTGTGTAACAACGTTTTTTTACTGCAGAGACACAACAAGTTCTCCAAACCATAACATATGATCCACCCACCTCCTCACAAGCATCATTTGTCGCTTCTTCACGACACTTCGTTGGTAAAAAGACAACTTTTTTTAAATTTATCTAATCAATTAATTTAGTCATCAAACTTAGGATATTTCAACTTGATCACAACGTTTTCCATTGATCAAGGTATAGAAACTTGGATTGTTAGATCTTCGTTCAAACATAGTTATAAGGTCACATGTTGTATAAAAATTCATATGACAGAAGATAATAGGAATAAGAATCTTTTTTTTATTCATATAATTCAATTATTACATGTGAGACGAGTCTTTCTCCAAATCTATAGTATTATTGTAAACTAAATAAAGATGAAATAAATTTAGGGTACTCTAGAAGGGGGGCAACATTGCTTGTTAAAAGCACATAGTATGTAGCAAGCAGGCACAGGTGCATAATCATCAACACTAACTCCGGGTCGTGTGGCATATGCACTTCCCATTAGGCTCAACACAATAGTAACCAAAAAGACAACAAACTTCAGTGTCATTTTCAAAGAACTTTCCATTTCGGCTAAACAGTTTATTTTTCAAACAAAGAAAAAACTCTGCATATGGTGTGTTGAAATGCAAGAGATTATTTATACACAAATCTTGATCCTTATCCTGAAAATAAGCATACGTGGACAATGTTGACCATCAAATTAAACTATATATATATATATATATATATATATATATATATATATATATATATATATATATATTATTAATAAATAAATAGCTGTATATATTGACTTTATTATAAGTCAAAATATGCTATTAATTGATAAAATAAAAAGAAAATAAAATAATTTCAATATTACAAAATTATTTTATTGTGGATGAAGTCCTTCTTAGGTTAGAAATCTAAAACACTCTAGAAAGGGTATCGCTATATATGTTACTTTTCTTTTATTTAGACAAATTCGATTAAAATTAAAGGTAGCTATTTGGTACTTTTATATTATAACAAACTATACTTATCTTTTTAAATGAGACCAATATTATAAAAAAGATAATATAAATCCTTATATTTTTGAATGGCATCAACAATGTGGCATTCTTATAGGAAAATTTATTTAATGGTATAATTCGAAGTGAAAAAGGCAGCCTAAAACTATATATTCCTTCTGTGCTCCATAGATGAATATAATAATGTCACTACTATTTCAATTGATGAACAACAAAGAAGCTTGCTTGTTAGAGAAGCAAGAATGAATTTTGATGAAGAGAAAGATGATGGACAAGCTTTGAATATGACCAACTATGGAAGAATTTATGGGCGTGGAAAAGGACATTTTAGTGCTAGAAGACGTGGAAGAGGAAAACAAGCAAGTGAACTTGCTGAATGCTATAAATGTGAGAAACTGTGGCATTATTAGAATGAATGTCCTAATTGGGAAAGTGAAAATGCAAATTTTACTGAGTTTGATGAGTCTGAAGAAATGTTTATTCTGGGTCATGAAAAAGTGTGTACAACAATAAATGAAGAAGTATAGTTCCTTAATTCAAGATGTAAATATCACATGATAGGAACTACAGGCTAGATATTTAATTATCATTATGCATTTCGAGAATCAGTCGAAGTTGGAGATGATTCCAAGATTCCTCTGATGGGAAAGGGAAATCTGAAACTATGCATATAGGGTAAGATACAAATCATTTCAAACGTGTAATATTTGCCTGGATTAAAAAAACAATCTGTTGAGAATTGGCCATCTTCAGTTGAAAAAAATATAAGCTGTGTTATACAAAGATACTTGCAAAGTATTTTTTATCGTGAAAGAGGTTTACTGATGAACACACAAGTATACTTTAATAGAATGTTTGCGATTTTTGCATCTGTGATTGTACAAATGTGTCTGTAAGTTAGCAAAGAAGACAATAACAATCTACGACACTTTAGATATGTACATCTCAGTGTCAAAGGTTTAAACATTCTTGTGAAGAAACATAAGGTAAAATGGTTACCACTACTAAAAGCAATTCAAGAAAAGTGCTCAGATTGTGGTAGTAGGAAAACATTATAGAGATGATATTTTGAATATGACACTTGAATTGTCACAAAGAAAATAGATCTCTTTCATTCAGATATATGTGGAACTATTAATCCAGCATCAAATGGAAGAAACAAGTACTTTATCACTTTCATAGATGATTTTAGTAGGAAAACATGGATATATCTTTTGCAAGACAAGTCATGTACATTTTATGTACCCATAAGGTTCAAAGCTTTTGTTTAAAAAGAATCAAGCTGCCAAATTCAGTGTCTCAGAACTAATAATGGGGGTGAATTCACTTATATTGTTTAAAATGAATTTGATAGCTTGCATGATATAATAGACAACTTACACTCCACGGTAGAATGGAGTCTTAAAATGAAAGAAAAAAACAATGATGAACAACGTGAGAAGCATGTTCTCTAGTAGAGATGTACCAAAGAGATTTTGGCATAAAGCTAGCTTGTGGGTCATTCATGTATTGAATAAAAGTCTCTCTCTATCTATGAAAGATATGACACCTAAGGAAAATTGGAGTGATTTGAAGCCTGTTTCATATTAGTTTAGAGTCTTTGGTTGCATAGCAGATGCATATGTACATGATGCTGAGAGAAAGAAGCTTGATGCAAAAGGTGTCAAATGTGTTCATTTCAGGATTATAAATTAGTATAACGGTTACAAGCTTCGTGATCCTTTACAAAATAAAGTAATAATCAACATAGATGTCGTAATTGTAGAATAAAAAGGACGGAATTGACATGAAAATGAAAAGGAACTACTAGTGCAAGTTTACAGAAGTGATGTGAAGATCAACAATGATGAAGAAGAAGATTGTGAAATTCATACTAACATTTGTGATTAAAACAGTGAGGAAACATATAAGAATGTTTAGTTTGAATCTAGCAACGAGGAATCTGATAACGATCCTTTCTTTCTTATTGCAAGAGACGCTTTATTGTAAGATGTAATTTCATTCATATACCTAATCCAAATGAGATGATACAAATATTTTACAGCTATAAACCAAGGTTGTGAATTCGAGTCTGAGCTTTAGTGTTGTCATACCCCATTTTTTGACTTATATTTTTTTTGTGTTTTATTTGTTATTAAAACGTTTATTTATTTTTACCTTTTATTATTTTATTATTGTTATAATATTTTATTTGCATTTTTTATCATTTATTAAGCGTTACTATTACTATCATCATTATCCTTAATATTATTAATGTTATTGTTATTTTTCTTTAATAATATCATCATTATTTTATTACTATTAGTTTTTATCTTTAATATTATTAAGTTTTGTTTAATATCATCATTTTTCATTATTATTATCATCTACTATTTTCCTTATCATCATCATCATTTGCATTTTTGCATTTTTTATCATTATTATTATTATTATTATTATTTATTATTGTTTCCCCATTTTTACCCTTTTATTTTTAATATTAAAATCAAAAAAAGTGGAGTTCGCAGTGCGAAATCATCTTCGCACTGCGACCTCTGCGAATTTTCTGCAGAATTTTATACTTTGATTTATCCTTTTTGTTTTCAACTGCAATTGTTATTAGTAGCATTATTACTTTTATTATTGCTGTTTTGTGACTGATTTGGTGCAGCAAGGAAAGATTTAATGTGTGACATTAAAGGTAAAAGGAAAGAAGGATTTTCTTCCAACCTCTCATGTGATCAAACAAATTGGCTATCCTTGGTCAGCTTTTGTCCCCCCAAATTGACCCCTCACCCAACCTAAACTTGCCAGCCAGCTGCTTGATCCCTTTCCTTCCCTTTTTCCCTGCCAAAACCAGTCAATCACAAGTGGTTTTTGTTGCAAAAAAGGCTGTTTGATGTGCCCTGTTTTGAGCTGGATTTCTCCTCCCACACATAAGCCCACATGCTAATTTTAATACCCCCAATCTCCCTGCACATGGCAGTACACGTTTTGATTGTTTGACCTTCCAAGATTGCAAGGATTGATCCCAAGAATCATCCCTTTTGTAGCTGCCCTGTTTTACAGTTTTTACCATCATTACCTTCTAGAATCAATGGCATTTGTGGCTGAGATCAGTCAAGACCTTGCCCCTTGGCACAAGGCAGAGCAAATTCTATCCATTAGCATTAAATGCAAAGTGTTCTAGCCTGAATTTAGCCCAAATCAGCTAGTGTTTTAGGATATTGTTCATCATTACAAGGATTTGCATTTATGCCTATAAAAGGAATGGCAAGGCATAAGGATCACACACATTGAAACCAGTTAAAAACAGACCAATTCAGAGAGCCAACACACACGAAATTCACATAAAAAATCCCTTGCATTGCAGCACAAAATCAGTCCATCACAAACACTTAGAACTTTGTTCATAACCTCTCACAAAGCAAGCAAGCCACTTCCAATCTTGTTCAAGCATTGCTAGGAGTTCTGTAAGTCTCCTATAATCTTTCTTTTCTATTGTATTTGCTGTTTGCATATCTTGCTTTGTCCAATTTCACTTTGTGAACCAAAAACCCCTTTTGAACCTCAAAAAGGACCTCAAAGGGGCCAAGCTTTAAAACTGTGATTTTCCACCCTTTTTTCTTCCTTTTTGTCAAGCTTTTTAACCTCCTTTAGGTTCTGAATCTTGATTAGAAGCAGTTTCTGAACTTCTGTTCAGAAACAGCTTCTGAGTTGAAAAATTCGCATACTTCGCAGAGCAAAGTATTGCTCGCACTGCGAACACACCAGAACCTGACTTCGCAGAGCCAAGTTCTGGTTGCTCTGCGAAGTATATGAAACTCAGAATATGAATCAGGCATTCAAATGTCAAATTTTTGGGATTCTAGCCCTTGATTCAGAACCTAAAGAGGGTTAAAACCATTTTGGTCCAAATCCAATTCATAATCATGCACAACTTTGAAGATTTCACAAGTTCGTGCGACAAATTTTGAATAACTTGTGAAACAAGTTATGTCCTTTAATACTTTCAAAACCAAGTTTAAGCAACAAGCTAAGTTCGTATATTTCAAAACAAACTTGAACAACCATGTTGTTCATGATTTTCAATCCAAACGCGAACTTAAGCCAAGCTTGCTCTTTCTTTTAAAACCAAGCTCGAATTGAGCCGAACTTGTGAACTTTCCAATTTTTTGCATGTTTTATGGTTGTATTTGCCATTCAAACTTGAACCAAACTCGTTCTTAAGTTTCAATAACTTAAGCAACAAGTAACGTTCATGATTTTTAATAAAATCGAACAACAAATTTGTTCGTGTTTTTCTTTTCTTTTACAACCTTCCTTTTAAAGCTTTGGTCCCCTTTGAGGTTTCTCCGAGTGACAAAACCAAACTTGAATGAAACGGGAATGGCTTGACGTATGTCTCCCCAAACCTCGGTTGCACGAATGCGTGACGTATGTCTCGTCGCTCGGGCAATCGTCATTCCACCCTTGACGCGTCTAGCACGCTAAACCTTCCCTTGGCCCCCTTGTGGCCATTTTTATCCTTTTTTTTTTTGGCCCTCGTGGCCAATCCGAACCTTTCGCCTCAGTGCGTTTGTCTTTTGTTTATTTCTTTTAAAATATTCACGCCTTGCGCGAGCTTATCGCCTAGCGTCCATCTTTCACCATTTTAAAACTTTGTACGTCTTCGTACGTTTTTAAAACCTTTGTTCAAGTCCGAGTGGAAAACTTTTTCACCAAATCATTTACTTTTATGCATTGTCGTCAGTGGCCAGTTCGGCAACAACCCGAACAGCTGACTTTTATTTTCTTGTCGTCAATGGCCAGTTCGGCAACAACCCGAACAGTTGACATTTACTTACACTTTTTCTTTTTTTCAAACTTTTTCGCTCGGACGCGATCAAATCTTTTTTAAAACTAAAACGAACCAACATACAAACGTTTTTCTACCAAAGAACTACGTACGCTTTGAATTCTCCGACTACCGGGAGATACGTAGGAGCAGGATCGACATCTTGTCAAGCCCATTAATAAAAAACCTGTTTTTCCCTTTCGTTTGTTTTTATCTCTTTCTTCATCCCGCATTATGTTTTCATATATTTCATTTTGAACAAGTATAAACACGTAAGTAAAATATCGAAGCATTTTAAGCCTAAGCCGACTAAGAGGTTCCCGTTGAGTACAACGGATGTGAGGGGTGCTAATACCTTCCCCTTGCATAATCGACTTTCGAACCTAAAATCTTTTCTCAAGGTAATTTAGAACTTTTTTCCTTTTTTCCCCGAAAAATTAAAAGTTCAGTCGTAATTTAGAATTAGTGATTCAATGCTAGTCCATAGCTTGACATCCGAAATTCGCCGCGACAAGTGTGTAACGATGTTTTTTACTGTAGAGACACAACAAGTTCTCCAAACCATAACATTCGATCCACCCACCTCCTCACAAGCATCATTTGTCGCCTCTTCACGACACTCCGTTGGTAAAAAGACAACTTTTTTTAAATTTATCTAATTAATTAACTTTTTCATCAACTTTTTCAACTTTATCACAATGTTTTCCATTGATTAAGGTATAGAAACTTGGATTGTTAGATCTTCGTTCATACAAAGTTATAAGGTCACATGTTGTATAAAAATTCATATAACAGAAGATAATAGGAATAAGAATCTTTTATTTATTCATATAATTCAATTATTACACGTGAGACGAGTCTTTCTCCAACTCTATAGTATTATTGTAAACTAAATAAAGATGAAAGGAATTTAGGGTACTCTAGAAGGGGGGCAACATTGCTTGTTAAAAGCGCATAGTATGTAGCAAGCAGGCACAGGTGCATAATCATCAACACTAACTCCGGGTCGTGTGGCATATGCACTTCCCATTAGGCTCAACACAATAGCAACCAAAAAGACAACAAACTTCAGTGTCATTTTCAAAGAAATTTCCATTTCGGCTAAACAGTTTATTTTTCAAACAAAGAACAAACTCTGCATATCGTGTGTTGAAACGCAAGAGATTATTTATACACGCATGTTGATCCTTATCCTAAAAATAAGCATACGTGGACAATGTTGACCATCAAATTAAACTATAGATATATTATTAATAAATAAATAGCTATATATATTGACTTTATTATAAGTCAAAATATGCTATTAATTGATAAAATAAAAAGAAAATAAAATAATTTCAATATTACCAAATTATTTTATTGTGGATGAAGTCCTTCTTAGGTTAGAAATCTAAAACACTCTAGAAAGGGTATCGCTATATATGTTACTTTTCTTTTATTTAGACAAATTCGATTAAAATTAAAGGTATAGCTATTTGGTACTTTTATATTATAACAAACTATACTTATCTTTTTAAATGAGACCAATATTATAAAAAAGATAATATAAATCCTTATATTTTTGAATGGCATCAACAATGTGGCATTCTTATAGGAAAATTTATTTAATGGTATAATTCGAAGTGAAAAAGGCAGCCTAAAACTATATATTCCTTCTGTGCTCCATAGATGAATATAATAATGTCACTACTATTTCAATTGATGAACAACAAAGAAGCTTGCTTGTTAGAGAAGCAAGAATGAATTTTGATAAAGAGAAAGATGATGGACAAGCTTTGAATATGACCAACTATGGAAGAATTTATGGGCGTGGAAAAGGACATTTTAGTGCTAGAAGACGTGGAAGAGGAAAACAAGCAAGTGAACTTGCTGAATGCTATAAATGTGAGAAACTGTGGCATTATTAGAATGAATGTCCTAATTGGGAAAGTGAAAATGCAAATTTTACTGAGTTTGATGAGTCTGAAGAAATGTTTATTCTGGGTCATGAAAAAGTGTGTACAACAATAAATGAAGAAGTATAGTTCCTTAATTCAAGATGTAAATATCACATGATAGGAACTACAGGCTAGATATTTAATTATCATTATGCATTTCGAGAATCAGTCGAAGTTGGAGATGATTCCAAGATTCCTCTGATGGGAAAGGGAAATCTGAAACTATGCATATAGGGTAAGATACAAATCATTTCAAACGTGTAATATTTGCCTGGATTAAAAAAACAATCTGTTGAGAATTGGCCATCTTCAGTTGAAAAACATATAAGCTGTGTTATACAAAGATACTTGCAAAGTATTTTTTATCGTGAAAGAGGTTTACTGATGAACACACAAGTATACTTTAATAGAATGTTTGCGATTTTTGCATCTGTGATTGTACAAATGTGTCTGTAAGTTAGCAAAGAAGACAATAACAATCTACGACACTTTAGATATGTACATCTCAGTGTCAAAGGGTTAAACATTCTTGTGAAGAAACATAAGGTAAAATGGTTACCACTACTAAAAGCAATTCAAGAAAAGTGCTCAGATTGTGGTAGTAGGAAAACATTATAGAGATGATATTTTGAATATGACACTTGAATTGTCACAAAGAAAATAGATCTCTTTCATTCAGATATATGTGGAACTATTAATCCAGCATCAAATGGAAGAAACAAGTACTTTATCACTTTCATAGATGATTTTAGTAGGAAAACATGGATATATCTTTTGCAAGACAAGTCATGTACATTTTATGTACTCATAAGGTTCAAAGCTTTTGTTTAAAAAGAATCAAGCTGCCAAATTCAGTGTCTCAGAACTAATAATGGGGGTGAATTCAGTTATATTGTTTAAAATGAATTTTATAGCTTGCATGATATAATAGAGAACTTACACTCCACGGTAGAATGGAGTCTTAAAATGAAAGAAAAAAACAATGATGAACAACGTGAGAAGCATGTTCTCTAGTACAGATGTACCAAAGAGATTTTGGCATAAAGCTAGCTTGTGGGTCATTCATGTATTGAATAAAAGTCTCTCTCTATCTGTGAAAGATATGACACCTGAGGAAAATTGGAGTGATTTGAAGCCTGTTTTATATTAGTTTAGAGTCTTTGGTTGCATAGCGGATGCATATTGACATGATGCTGAGAGAAAGAAGCTTGATGCAAAAGGTGTCAAATGTGTTCATTTCAGGATTATAAATTAGTATAACGGTTACAAGCTTCGTGATCCTTTACAAAATAAAGTAATAATCAACATAGATGTCGTAATTGTAGAATAAAAAGGACGGAATTGACATGAAAATGAAAAGGAACTACTAGTGCAAGTTTACAGAAGTGATGTGAAGATCAACAATGATGAAGAAGAAGATAGTGAAATTCATACTAACATTTGTGATTAAAACAGTGAGGAAACATATAAGAATGTTTAGTTTGAATCTAGCAACGAGGAATCTGATAACGATCCTTTCTTTCTTATTGCAAGAGACGCTTTATTGTAAGATGTAATTTCATTCATATACCTAATCCAAATGAGATGATACAAATCTTTCACAGCTATAAACCAAGGTTGTGAATTCGAGTCTGAGCTTTAGTGTGTAACGATGTTTTTTACTGTAGAGACACAACAAGTTCTCCAAACCATAACATTCGATCCACCCACCTCCTCACAAGCATCATTTGTCGCCTCTTCACGACACTCCGTTGGTAAAAAGACAACTTTTTTTAAATTTATCTAATTAATTAACTTTTTCATCAACTTTTTCAACTTTATCACAATGTTTTCCATTGATTAAGGTATAGAAACTTGGATTGTTAAATCTTCGTTCATACAAAGTTATAAGGTCACATGTTGTATAAAAATTCATATAACAGAAGATAATAGGAATAAGAATCTTTTATTTATTCATATAATTCAATTATTACACGTGAGACGAGTCTTTCTCCAACTCTATAGTATTATTGTAAACTAAATAAAGATGAAAGGAATTTAGGGTACTCTAGAAGGGGGGCAACATTGCTTGTTAAAAGCGCATAGTATGTAGCAAGCAGGCACAGGTGCATAATCATCAACACTAACTCCGGGTCGTGTGGCATATGCACTTCCCATTAGGCTCAACACAATAGCAACCAAAAAGACAACAAACTTCAGTGTCATTTTCAAAGAAATTTCCATTTCGGCTAAACAGTTTATTTTTCAAACAAAGAACAAACTCTGCATATCGTGTGTTGAAACGCAAGAGATTATTTATACACGCATGTTGATCCTTATCCTAAAAATAAGCATACGTGGACAATGTTGACTGAAATTCTGGCCAGGCAATGATAAGAGACAAACAGAGTTATCAGGTTCTGAACCAACAGGTTCTGAACAATATGCAGGGAACACTAAATTGCTTAAAACAGAGCACAAACACAAACACACACAAGCAGCAAATTAAAGTGCAGGAAAGTAAAAAGGCACAGAGGTTTGTTAACCCAGTTCGGAGTAAACACCTCCTACTCTGGGGGATACCAATCCAGGAAGGAAATCCACTATTGGATTTAATCCTTAAGACTCAGACACTGACTCCCAGTTCTTATCCCAAGCAATTAACCTCCACCTAGTAAGACTTCTACCCAACTCTGAGTAATAGAAACCACTATCTTCCTATTCAAGTAACTAAACCCAGTTACTGAACCTCTTAACTATAACACTCTGTTTTTAAGAAAAACTCTAAAAACACAAAGACTTCATTCGTACCTAAAGGCTTAGAATGAATCACAACTCTATTAAACTCTAAACCAACTCAAAACATTGAGTGGTGCACAAATAAACTCTAAGTTAAAACACAGACTCAATTTTCTGATTTTCTAACTCTCTGAATCGTGAGTCTTCAATAGCCAAGCTCCTCCTTTTATAATCTTCAGCAAGCCTCTTAATTATGCTCCAAATCTTCTGAATTGATTTGTTACTGGAATAAGATTGATCCAATGATGTAACAAATAAAACTGCATTAAATCTTTGAAAGATTTAAAACAGAAAATACAAATTTTCATAACTTTAAAACAAATCTTCAAAGATATCTTCTCCAATAAAACCAGCCTTCTAGAAGTAATTATACAAACATAATTCCTTGCTAAATCTCCCAAGATAAGGGCAAAAACAATCCAGCAAACCCAGCTTCTGATGTGGTCAACAGAAGTCAACGCTGGCTTCAGAACCTGAAACTGCTTCTGAAGTGCTACAGTGCTCCTGATGAGCATTTCAGCTTCTGATGTAGATTTTAGCTTCTGAATGGCTTCAAATGAGAAAACTTGTAACTGAAGAAAAGTTCATCATAAGGAAAAGCTTCTATTCCATACTTTGGTTTTGCCAAACAATGCAGCCAACACTTAAAGACTCAACAATCTCCCCCTTTGGCAAATTTTTGGCTAAAACCATCCAAGTTCTTCAATCTTCATTATAATCAGCTCAGCAATGAAGAACTCCATAAAAATCAATCATAGTAATTAGCAGCGGATTCATTTATGACTATCATGAGATACCACAAACCAACTTCAGTTCATATCAGCTACTGAAGCACACTCCTGATCATCACAAACAAAGTATCAGAGCTACTCCAAGGTATCAGAGCTACTGATCAACTTCTGATCATCACACACACTCCCCCTGAAACTTAGCATACACTCAGCATACATCAAACTCCCCCTTACTTCTGAATTTATGGTATCAGAGCATATCAGAGTCAACACTTCAGGAGCTGCACATAATTGTTTTTCAGGACCATATCTCAGGATCACAGAAACACTCAGGACCATAACAGTCTTGTACTCCCCCTGAGACACGTACTCCCCCTCAATGACATCTTGACAGCTCTTGTTATATTTGTTCTGAACTCTGAGCTTCACAAATAACTTCTGAACCACACTGAAAACTAAACATCTGAAATTTGAACTTCTGAGCAGCAACACTTTGCATAAGACTTTTGGTATCAGAGCCAACATATTACATGAGATTTTCTCCCCCTTTTTAGCCACAAAATTCTGACAAAACTCATACTTCAAGTAGGGAATAAAATCTAAACAGGTAACACAGATCTTTGAAAACATATCAGATTCAGACTCAGGTCCAGGATCACACTTAGCATAGGCACAACTGGCAGGTACTCTATCTTCCTCACATCCAGTTTGCAGTAATTGCTATAAGTCTTCATGTAAACACACACCTAACTTGCTCCTTAAGTTTTCAAACTGCTTAGCATCCAAGGCCTTTGTGAAAATGTCAGCAACTTGTTCTTCAGTAGCTACATGTTCCAGCTGTATGACTTTATCCTCCACAAGGTTTCTGATAAAATGATGTCTGATGTCTATGTGTTTGGTTCTGCTGTGATGAATTGGATTCTTAGAGATGTTGATGGCACTCAAATTGTCACAAAACAATGTCATAGTTCCTTGCTCAATGTTGTACTCCTCCAGCATCTGCTTCATCCACACCAGTTGTGAGCAACTACTTCCAGCAGCAATATACTCAGCCTCAGCAGTTGACAGTGAAACACAATTTTGTTTCTTGCTGAACCATGAAATTAAGTTATTTCCCAAAAAGAAACAACCTCCTGAGGTGCTCTTCCTGTCATCAGCACTTCCAGCCCAGTCAGCATCACAATATCCCATCAGTTCAGAACTTGAACTATGTGAGTACATGATTCCATAGTCACTTGTGCTGTTCACATACTTCAGGATCCTTTTAACTTGTGTCAGATGACTCATCTTAGGATCAGCTTGGTATCTTGCACATACTCCAACAGCAAATGTGATATCAGGCCTGCTTGCAGTTAAGTACAATAGGCTCCCAATCATGCTTCTGTACTGACTTTGGTCTACTGAAACTCCATGTTCATCCTTAGTTAACTTCAGGTGGGTAGCAGCTGGTGTCCTCTTATGAGCAGCAGATTCCAATCCAAATTTCTTCACTATGTTCTTGGCATACTTACTTTGAGAAATGAAGATTGTATCTTCCATTTGCTTGACTTGTAATCCAAGAAAATAAGTCAGTTCACCAACTAAGCTCATTTCAAATTCTGACTGCATCTGCTGAACAAACAGTTTGACCATCTTCTGAGACATCCCTCCAAATACTATATCATCCACATAAATCTGAGCAATCATCAGACTCCCATTTTCATCTTTCACAAACAAAGTCTTATCAGAACCTCCTTTTCTGTAACCTTGAGCCACAAGAAACTGAGTCAACCTGTCATACCATGCTCTTGGTGCTTGCTTCAATCCATATAACGCCTTCTTTAACTTGTACACATGTTCTGGAAACTTAGGATCCACAAAACCCTTAGGCTGTTCAACATATACCTCTTCTTGCAAATATCCATTCAGAAATGCACTCTTCACATCCATCTGGAATAATTTGAACTTGAGAATGCAGGATACACCCAACAGTAATCTTATGGACTCTAGTCTGGCCACAGGTGCAAAGGTCTCAACAAAGTCCAATCCCTCCACTTGAGTATAACCCTGAGCAACCAACCTAGCCTTGTTTCTGACTACAGTACCATTCTCATCTGTTTTATTCTTGTAAATCCATTTAGTACCAATTACATTCAACCCTTCAGGTCTTGGAACCAGATCCCACACTTCACTCCTTTTGAATTGATTCAACTCATCTTGCATTGCTTCAATCCAAAATTCATCAGTCAGGGCTTCTTTCACATTTTTGGGTTCAAACTTAGACACAAAACATGAATCAGTAGCAGCTGGTTCTGATCTCCTGGTTCTGACCCCTTGATCCAAACTCCCAATGATAAGCTCCTTAGGATGATCCTTCTGAATTCTAATAGATGGCCCTTTATTGGTAGAATTATGTTCTGGATGTACATCTGCTTCTTCAGACTCTGGATGAATTTCAGCTTCTGAAGTTTGTTCTTCTGATGGTTCAGACTCTGGAACAACTTCAGACTCACTTCTATCTTTCTCAGCAGTTAGATCATCAATTACCACATTAATGGACTCCATCACAACTTTAGTTCTTGAATTAAACACCCTATAAGCTCTGCTGTTTACTGAATAACCCAGGAATATGCCCTCATCAGACTTAGGATCCAGTTTTCTTCTATTTTCTCTGTCAGCCAAAATGTAACATTTACTGCCAAACACATGAAAATATTTGACTGTAGGCTTCCTTCCTTTCCATAGTTCATACAATGTAGATGCTGTTCCTTTCTTCAGAGTGACTCTATTATGGATATAGCATGCAGTGTTCATTGCTTCAGCCCAGAACATATATGGAAGTTTCTTAGCATGCAGCATCACTCTTGCACATTCTGCCAAAGTCTTATTCTTCCTCTCAACTACACCATTTTGCTGAGGTGTGATAGGTGCAGAAAACTCATGCTTTATACCTTCAGAAGCGCAAAATTCTGAAAAACTCTTGTTCTCAAATTCTTTGCCATGATCACTTCTGATTCTGACAATCCCACAGTCCTTCTCTCTTTGTAATTGAGTACATAAGTCTTTAAACACTTCAAAAGTATCAGACTTCTCTCTAACAAAGTTGATCCATGTGAATCTTGAGTAGTCATCTACCATTACAAAAGCATACCTCTTCCCTCCAATACTTTCTACTTGCATAGGCCCCATTAAATCCATATGAACAAGTTCTAGTGCTTTAGTAGTTACCTGGTGAACTAATCTGGGATGAGACTTTCTTGTTTGTTTTCCAATTTGACAATCACCACAAACATTGCCCTCATTGATCTTCAGATTTGGTACACCTCTGATAGCTTCAGTACTTAGGATTTTCTTCATGCCTTTCAGATGCAGATGACCTAACTTCTGGTGCCAGAGCTTGACTTCCTCTTCTGAGCTAATAAGACAAGAAGTCAAACTTCTTTCTTCTTCAGAAACCCACAAATAACAATTGTCTTTGGATCTGCAGCCTCTCATCTGAATCTTATCTTCCTGATCAGTAACAATACACTCTAGCTTGTTGAAATTCACCTTCAATTCTTGATCACAAAGTTGGCTGATACTGATCAGATTAGAGGTTAATCCTTCCACCAGTAGCACATCATTAAGTCTGGGCAACCCTTCTCTGATCAAATCACCAATACCCAGAATCTGACCTTTTACACCATCTCCAAAAGTCACATAACTTCTGGAGTATGATCTGATATTGCTCAGCAGCTTCTTCACACCAGTCATGTGCCTAGAACACCCACTATCAAAATACCAGTCTTCTTTTGAAGTAGCTCTCAATGAGGTATGAGCAATCAGGCCTACATTCTGAACTTTGGGCTTCCACACCTTCTGAACATTGTGACTGATAGTAGCTGGTTCAACTTTTCTATACTGAAAGTGTTCAGGATAGCCATACAGTTTAAAGCAAAAAGGTTTGATATGTCCCTTCTTACCACAATAATGACAGGTCCAAGTATGATTCCTCCTTCTTCTATTGTACTTCTGGGGTTGCATCTGAGTATGCTTCTGAGGTCTCATCTGAGTATGCTTCTGACCTTGCAACTGGGCTACCTTCTGAGGTTTCATCTGAGATGTCCCAATCATAGGATTATCAGTTTTAGTGGCAGGAACAAACTCTTTAACAAGAATCTTCTGTTTGGAGTTCTGAGTCTGATCATCAAAGCCTAATCCAGTTTTTCCTTGTTGCTGAGCACCCAAAATTTCATCCAACACATTAGTAGCAGTATTCATCATTCTAACCTGCTTTTTCATATGTTCAAGTTGGGAATTTAACTGGTTCACTTCTTCTTTCAAATCTGAATTCTGCACAAGAAGTTCTCCTTTTTCAGCCTCCAGTTGAAAAATAGTCTCCTTCTGATCCAGCACTTGTTTGCAAACTTCAGCACTTCTGGTATACAGCTTCCTGTAGTTGTCAGCTAGTTCATCATATGAGGTTTTAGCAACTTCAGACACATATGAGGCTTCAGACTCTGAGTCAGACTCTGAAAAGGTCTCAGACTCTAAAACAGGTTCCTTCTTCAAGATAGCTCCTGACCTTACAACCAGACCAGTATCACACATATCAGATTCACTAACATCATCATCTTCAGAACCATCATCAGACCATGAAATAGCTAGGCTCTTTTTCTGCTTCTTGAGAAAAGTGGGACATTCAGACTTGATGTGTCCATACCCTTCACACTCATAGCACTGCACACCTTTAGCTTGGTTACTTTTCTCCTCAGACTTGGTCTTCTTCTCATCAGTTTGTTGCTTTTTGTTATTGAATCTGAAATTCTGACCTTTGGCTTTGGCTTTTCTGTTAACATTCTTCAGAATCTTGTTGAATTGTTTTCCCAGCAACACTAGAGCTTCTGATAAGTCATTCTCCTCAGACTCTTGTTGATCATCAGGTTCAGAGTTCACAGTAAAAGCTACACCTTTTCCTTTCTTATCAGGCTGTTTGCAGAATGCAGTTTCAAAATTGAGCAAAGACCCAATCAGCTCCTCAAGCTTCATAGTGGTAATATCATGAGCCTCTTCAATTGCTGTCACCTTCATATCAAATCTTCTGGGCAGGGACCTGAGGATTTTTCTCACTAGCTTCTCATCTGACATCTTCTCCCCAAGAGAATCAAAAGAGTTTGCCATATCAAGCACATTCATATAGAAATCCTGGATATTCTCATCCTCCTTCATCTTCAGGTTTTCGAATTTGGTGGTCAGCAGCTGCAATCTGGACATCTTGACTTTAGAAGTTCCTTCATGAGTGGTCTTCAGAATTTCCCAAGCATCCTTAGCCACAGTACATTGTTTGATGACTCTGAACATGTTCTGATCAACACCATTAAAGATAGCATTCAAAGCTTTTGAATTTCCCAGTGACAGATCATCTTCAGCTTTGGTCCATTCCTCCTCAGGCTTCAGAACCTCAGTCTTGTTACCATCTTTGTCTGTATACACAGGATGATCCCAGCCTTTAATCACAGCTTTCCAAGTCCTGCTGTCAATAGACTTTAGAAAAGCACACATCCTTGACTTCCAATACTCATAGTTTGTGCCATCTAGTAGGGGTGGTCTACTGACATATCCTCCTTCTCTATCCATGCTTACTAGAAATTAAGTCCGCTGGATCTCACCCAAAATACAGGCAGGGTGCCTGCTCTGATGCCAATTGAAATTCTGGCCAGGCAATGATAAGAGACAAACAGAGTTATCAGGTTCTGAACCAACAGGTTCTGAACAATATGCAGGGAACACTAAATTGCTTAAAACAGAGCACAAACACAAACACACACAAGCAGCAAATTAAAGTGCAGGAAAGTAAAAAGGCACAGAGGTTTGTTAACCCAGTTCGGAGTAAACACCTCCTACTCTGGGGGATACCAATCCAGGAAGGAAATCCACTATTGGATTTAATCCTTAAGACTCAGACACTGACTCCCAGTTCTTATCCCAAGCAATTAACCTCCACCTAGTAAGACTTCTACCCAACTCTGAGTAATAGAAACCACTATCTTCCTATTCAAGTAACTAAACCCAGTTACTGAACCTCTTAACTATAACACTCTGTTTTTAAGAAAAACTCTAAAAACACAAAGACTTCATTCGTACCTAAAGGCTTAGAATGAATCACAACTCTATAAAACTCTAAACCAACTCAAAACATTGAGTGGTGCACAAATAAACTCTAAGTTAAAACACAGACTCAATTTTCTGATTTTCTAACTCTCTGAATCGTGAGTCTTCAATAGCCAAGCTCCTCCTTTTATAATCTTCAGCAAGCCTCTTAATTATGCTCCAAATCTTCTGAATTGATTTGTTACTGGAATAAGATTGATCCAATGATGTAACAAATAAAACTGCATTAAATCTTTGAAAGATTTAAAACAGAAAATACAAATTTTCATAACTTTAAAACAAATCTTCAAAGATATCTTCTCCAATAAAACCAGCCTTCTAGAAGTAATTATACAAACATAATTCCTTGCTAAATCTCCCAAGATACGTGCAAAAACAATCCAGCAAACCCAGCTTCTGATGTGGTCAACAGAAGTCAACGCTGGCTTCAGAACCTGAAACTGCTTCTGAAGTGCTACAGTGCTCCTGATGAGCATTTCAGCTTCTGATGTAGATTTTAGCTTCTGAATGGCTTCAAATGAGAAAACTTGTAACTGAAGAAAAGTTCATCATAAGGAAAAGCTTCTATTCCATACTTTGGTTTTGCCAAACAATGCAGCCAACACTTAAAGACTCAACATTGACCATCAAATTAAACTATAGATATATTATTAATAAATAAATAGCTATATATATTGACTTTATTATAAGTCAAAATATGCTATTAATTGATAAAATAAAAAGAAAATAAAATAATTTCAATATTACAAAATTATTTTATTGTGGATTAAATACTTCTTAGGTTAGAAATCTAAAACACTTTGTCGCGGTGATTTTTGGATATCAAGCTATTAGTTAGCGTTGACTTGCAATTTTAAGTTCACCACCGATCTTTTATTTTTTCTGAGGAAAAGGGAGAAAGTTCCAAAAAAACCTTATTTTTTAGAGATCAAAGGTCCGGGGGTTGGTTACGCAAAGGGAATGTATTAGCACCCTAAATGTCTATAGTACTCTATAGGAACCTCTTGTTTTTATTTTATCTTTATGCTAAACTGATTATTTGTTTGTAAATAAATGCTTAAGTGTAGAAGAGACTAAAGTGATGAGTTTAAGAGAAAGGAAAGTGTTTTTGTTATTTTGTTGATCTGGAAAGACAAAGTCTTTTGCCTACGTACCCGAGCGGGATCAAAATCACGTAGTCCGGGGTAAAAAGCTGAGTGATTTGTTTTGATTGATTTTAAAGTTTTGAAAAAATGTTTTGAGAAAGATAAGAGACCGAAAAGGCATAGAAGAAATAAAATGTGAGTTTGATTGATTTTAATTGAAGAAAAAGTTTGATTGATTAAAGATTGATTAAAATTTGATTAAGAAAGAAAAGACACTTGGTTTGAAATCCAAGGTTGAATGTCTTTGAGATTTTTTTATGAAATGTTTTTTGATTTTGACTATTTGACTTTTTTTGAGAAAGTTTTGATTAATTCCTAGGGTCCAAGACTAGAGTAAACTGAGATAATCTGAAGCGCGCCGGATCCCTCAAAATGACGTTGGATCAAGTGAGGGTCCTTTTCCTCGGATACGGTCCTTATTACATTTTATCGTCCTCGACATAAAACGGAATAGATAAATGTGGTGTCGGTGCGATACTCTCATTTATTATTTTACATTGTCCCTAAATACATTCTAATCAATAAAAATGACAAAATAATAAGTAAAAATAAAATTGCAAAATGCATAAAAATAAAAATAAATACGCTAAAAATAAATAAAGGAATAAAAATGCATGAAATGCAAGACAATAAATAAATATGTTGCATAAAGTAAATAAAAAAATAAAAATGCATGAAATGAAAGACAATAAATAAATATGTTGCATAAAATAAATAAAGAAAATAAAAATGCATGAAATGCAAAGCAATAAATAAATATGTTGCATAAAATAAATAAAGAAAATAAAAATGCATGAAATGCAAGACAAGAAATAAATATGTTGCATAATATAAATAAAGAAAATAAAAATGCATGAAATGCAAGACAAGAAATAAATATGTTGCATAAAATAAATAAAGAAAATAAAAATGCATGAAATGCAAAGCAATAAATAAATATGTTGCATAAAATAAATAAAGAAAATAAAAATGCATGAAATGCAAGACAAGAAATAAATATGTTGCATAAAATAAATAAAGAAAATAAAAATGCATGAAATGCAAGACAAGAAATAAATATGTTGCATAAAATAAAAAAGAAAATAAAAATGCATGAAATGCAAGACAAGAAATAAATATGTGCCATAAAATAATAAAAAAATAAAAATAAATAAAAAAATAAAATGCAATAAAATGATAGAAGGAAAGAAAAGAAAATAAATAAATAAATAAATAAAATGGCATAAGAAAATAAATAAAAATGCAAGAAATAGTAAAAAAAAACAAAGGAAAAAAAACAAAAAAAAAGGTGGGGCCCGCGGTCAAAGGGAGAAGAAGTCAACTTCTTCTTCCTCCCCATGCAACCGATCAGCAACAACAACAATACTTGGAGAAAAAATTTAACAACTCAAAAACTCAAACATACCTCAAAAATGACAAATGAATATACCCTCTTGCTCGATTTTTCGCACTGATCATGAATCTTTGCTTAGATTTCACAGTAGAGGTTTGTGGAAAAAAAACGTAATCAACAACTTCAAATTCAAAAATGCAAAAACATAAATTAAGAAATTCTAAGCAAAATTAAACATTGGAAAAGCTTCACTGCACTTCCAGGAACACAAATCAATCGGAATCTACCTTGTTTAAACTTTGAAAATGGTCCAACTCACTAACACTTTTTCTTGGAAAATTGTGGTTTTAATTTCACGATTTTGGGTGGTTTTTCTTGGGTTTTGAGTGTTTTTGGTTTGTTGGTTATGAACTTTTGATGGAAGAATGGTGGAGTTTCATGAAGAAATGAAAATTTTGAAATTTTTGATGAAAATGGTGTTTTTTTTCCTCAATTTTTCGGCCCCCCTCCCTCACTAACTTTGTTGGGTACTTATAGAGGGAGAAACTTGGTCAGCAAGAGTGCAAAATTAGGTTAAGTGGGGAGTGAGAAAGGGTAGTTTGGATTTTTTGCAAAAAAATGAGTTTTTTGGCACTTTTTTTGATGATTTTTGGTGGTGAGTGATGATGTGTTGAAAATGATGAGGTGTTATGTGTGAGGATGACTCTAGGTGCACAAATTGTTGGGAAAGAAATGAAATAAGAGTGAAATGTGCATTTTAGGTGAATTTGTCAAAGTTTAGTGTTTTTTTTAAAATTTTGAATCTTGATGATTTTGAAAAGAAAGTAAAAAAAATGGTGTGAAATTGTGACTTTTGTGATTAGAAATGTAACAGGAATGAAAGGAAATAAAATTGGAATGTTTGGTGTGAAAACATATTTTTTAAAAGAAAATTGACTTTTGGTCAACTGTTGACTTTGGTCAAAGGTTGACTTCGGTCAACTGTTGACATTGATTCACATTTACTTTTTTTTGAAAAAAACAAACAAAAATTTTAGGAAATAAGAAGAAAGAAAAGAAAGTTTTGGTTGGGGCAAAAATGGGGTATGACAGATGCCCCTATTTAAGTTTCTTCGTTACGGAGATTTAAAAGTGAAAATTTTAATTCGACGGGTCGAAGAGACTGTTGGAACAAAATATGTTAAACAACTCTCTTATGAATTAAGGGGGAGATTGTTGAAACATTATGTGTAAACATATCTCTCTTTATGGTTTTGATGATAACAAAGTGTTAAATAGAAAATTGGTTATTTGCTAATGCTTTGTTCAAGTGATTTCAGAACCACGAGTTTAGTGATTGGAAATTAAGAATGGTTATGAAAGAACAAGCTTAGAGCAAGAAAGGAAAGCTTAGAAGCAAGTTGCAAAGCTGAAAGAAAACTGGGTGCTTCTGAAGTGGTCCTGAAGTGGTGCTTCTGAAGAGTGCTCATGAAGTGATGCTTCTGAAGTGAGAGTCTGAAGCCTGCGTCTGAAGGTAGCTTCTGAAGTCTGAGTCTGAAGGCAGCTTCTGAAGGAAGTCAACAAAAGTCAACGTCTGAAGACCTGCTTCTGAAGTCTGAGTCTGAAGAATTGCTTCTGATGCACTGTTCACGCAGAAGCTTCTGAAGGCTGATGTGGCATGGAAAGCAACTGGTACTGTGCGCATTTAATGCCTGCATATGTCAGAGCAACCCAATGGAACAGTTGTCTCCCTGACCCAAACATTCCCCAGCTTTTAAGGTAGGCAAGTTCAAAAATGGCTGCTGCTCTGTTTTCTGCAAAAAGCTCAGCACACTTTTTCAGTCTATCCTAGCTCAACTTGCAACGGCTCTTTCCTCAAATTATGCAAATCTTCAACAGCTCTATTTCCTCTATAAAAGGAAGAAGATTTGAAGAAGAAATTAGCTAAGACTATTGAAACTAAATTGCTGAACCTGTGCTCTGTTTTGCTGTCAAGTTCAAAAACTCTTAGAAATTCTTTTAGTCTTGTAACTTATAATTTCTTAAGGTTAAGAGTCTTAACCTGTGTTGTATTAAGAGAACACCTCTGATATTTTATCAAGTGTTCAACCCAAACTCATTTATTTGTAAACCAGTTTGGTCCCTAAGTCTCAGTCTGTATACTGAGCAATTGTAACCTCATTCCTTTGTGGTCTGAGTCAGAAGTCTCTTGACTTAGTGTCTTGAGCATTGGGAAGTCTCTTGACTTAGTGTCTTGAGTATTGGAAGCCTCTTCCTTTGTGGTTGAGCATTAGAAGCCTCTTCCTTGGTGGTTGAGCAACTGGAAGTCTCTTCCTTAGTGGTTGAGCAAATTGTAATCAGCTGATTATAGTGGAAATCTCTTGTTGGAAAACAAGGGGACTGGAGTACTTCTCACATTGAGAAGGAACCATTATAAATCTTTGTGTGTCTCTCTTCCCTTCTCTATTTACTCATTTATCCGCTGCAAACACTCTTTGAAAATAGTTCAGAACCTGGTTCTGAACTAACCTTAAGTTTTGAGAAGAGAAGAACCAAGTTTTTGAGTCACACAATTCAACCACCCCCTTCTTGTGTGTGTTTTTCTCACCTTCAGTGGGTATCAGAGCTCCGGTTCTGATATTAACACTTAACAGTGTGTCAGTCTTGATCCTGAGAAAAACATGTCATCTGATAGTGAAGATTCACCTCCTCCTCCTAGACATACTTCTGTACAGTATGATTATGGCACTGATGAGAGAAAATCCAGGTCACACAATAAACCTCCAATGTTTACAGGTGATCCTGAGAAGTTCTCGTGGTGGAAGAGTAAAATGTACAGCCATATCATTGGTATTGATGATTCTCTATGGGACATCAGAACCAAAGTACTCAAAGGGTCAGACTTTAAACATCTCAGAACCAAAGATCTTCAAGTCTCAAGTTCTGAAGAAATCTGAGTCCAAACCCTTGAGAACTCAGGTTCTGAAACTCAGACTTATTCCAGATATAAGGATTCATATCCTAAGTATCAGAACAAGTCTGAATATCATAACTTCAGACACAAGATGAAAAAGCCAAAACCTTTCAGGACTAACCCCAAAGGACCCATGAAAATTTGGGTACCTAAGTCTGAGATTATTTCAATTGCAGATATGCTTAACATCCAAAGAAAAGTAAAGGTCCTGGTACCTGGACAGTGGATGCTCGCATCATATGACAGGGGACAAGTCTATGTTCCAAACTCTGACTCTGAAAGAGGGAGGAACTGTGGGGTTTGGAGGAAGTCAGAAAGGAAAGATCATTGGTACTGGTAAGATAGGTAATTCTTCCCTGTACATTGATAATGTTTGGCTGGTAGATGGACTTAGACATAATTTACTTAGCATAAGTCAATTATGTGATAGTAATTATGAAGTCCTGTTTAATAAGAACACATGTACTGTAATCAGTAACAAAGATAAGTCTGTAGTGTTCAGAGGTAGCAGGAAAAACAATGTTTACAAAATAAATTTTTCTGAATTGGTTCAGCAGAAGGTAGTTTGCCTTCTGTCTGTGAGTGATGAGAAATGGGTCTGGCACAAAAGGCTGGGACATGCTAACTAGAGACTCATCTCCAAGCTTAGCAAGTTACAGCTGGTCAGAGGCCTACCCAGCATTGATTATCACTCAGATGCTCTGTGTTCAGCATTGTTTCCACCTCTAAACCTCTAGAACTCCTTCACATTGATTTGTTTGGTCCTGTTGGAACAGCTTCAATCAATGGGAAGAAGTATGGACTTGTGATTGTTGATGATTACAGTAGGTGGACTTGGGTTAAATTCCTCAGAACCAAAAATGAAACATATGATGTGTTTTTCAAATTCTGCAAACAAGTACAAACTGAAACTGATTTGAAAATTTTAAAAATCAGAAGTGATCATGGTGGGGAGTTTGAAAATGAACCTTTTGAAAATTTTTGTTAAGATCATGGAATTATCCATGAGTTCTCATCTCCTAGAACTCCACAACAAAATGGAGTTGTAGAGAGAAAGAACAGGTCTTTACAAGAAATGGCTAGAACCATGATCCATGAATCCAAAATTGCTAAGTACTTTTGGGCAGAAGCTGTAAACACAGCATGTTATATTCAGAACAGGATCTATATCAGACCTATTCTGAATAAAACAGCATATGAACTGTTTAAAGGAAGAAAACCAAGTATTTCTTATTTTCATCAGTTTGGTTGTACATGTTACATACTAAACAATAAAATCTACCTAAAGAAATTTGATGCCAAGGCTCAAAAGGGTACCTTTTTAGGATACTCAGAGAGATCTAAGGCATACATGGTGTATAATTCTGAAACACATGTTGTTGAAGCAGCTATACATATTAGGTTTGATGATAAGAAGCCTGGTAATGAAATACCAGAGCTGGTTGAAAGTTTTGCAGATGTCAGAATCTCAGAAGAACCTTCAGAAGCTGAACCCAGTTCAGAGTCTGATGAAGGTTCAGAAGCTGAAAACAATGAAGAATCTGAGAAACTCTCTGATAAAGACACTACTCCTGAAGCAAATCAAGACCAGCATGGTTCTGAACAAATCCTTGATGGTTCTTCAGAAGCTAATCCACCCAGAACCTCATTCAAGTACAAGTCTTCACATCCTGAGGAGTTGATCATTGGAAACAAGAACAGTCCAAGGAAGACAAGATCAGCATTCAGTCAGAATGAGTCTATGCTTGGCCTGCTATCCATGATTGAGCCCACAACTGCTGATGAAGCACTTGCTGATGATGGATGGATTGTAGCAATGCAAGAAGAACTGAACCAGTTTCAAAGGAATGATGTCTGGGATCTAGTTGCAAGACCTGATCATAAGAACATCATTGGAACAATATGGGTGTTCAGGAACAAGCTCAATGAACAAGGAGAAGTGATCAGAAACAAGGCTAGATTATTAGCTCAAGGGTACAACCAGCAAGAAGGAATTGATTACACAGAAACTTTTGCTCCAGTTGCAATTCTGGAAGCAATCAGGTTACTTCTTTCTTATGCTGTTAATCATGATATCATCTTATATCAAATGGATGTTAAGAGTGCTTTCTTAAATGGTGTAATTTCTGAAGAAGTGTATGTAAAACAACCTCCTGGTTTTGAAGATGTTAAATATCCAGATCATGTTTTTAAACTTAAGAAGTCTTTGTATGGTCTGAAATAAGCTCCCAGAGCTTGGTATGAAAGGCTAAGCAACTTCTTAATTAAAAATAATTTTGTAAGAGGTCAAGTTGATAATACACTCTTCAGGAAAACTGTTAAGAAAGAAATCTTAATTGTGAAAATATATGTGGATGATATCATATTTGGTTCTACTAATGCCTCCCTTTGCAAAGAGTTTTCAAAGTTAATGCAAGATGAATTTGAAATGAGCATGATGGGTGAGCTGAAATTCTTCTTGGGAATTCAAATCAACCAATGCAAAGATGGTGTTTATGTTCATCAGTCAAAATACACTAAGGAGCTTCTGAAGAAGTTCCAGCTGGATGATTGAAGCTGATGACAACACCAATGCATCCCACCTGCACCTTAAGCAAAGAGGACAATGGCTCTAAAGTAGATTAGAAGCTGTACAGAGGTATGGTAGGTTCTCTTTTATACTTAACTGCTTCTAGACCAGATATTTTATTTAGTGTATGTCTGTGTGCTAGATTCCAGTCAGATCCTAGAGAATCTCATATGACTGCTGTCAAGAGAATCTTTAGGTATCTGAAAGGAACAACTAATTTGTGACTTCTGTATAAGAAATCTCTGAATTATAAGCTAGTTGGATTCTGTGATGCTGACTATGCTGGGGACAGGATTGAAAGAAAATCCACCAGTGGAAACTGTCAGTTTCTTGGTGAGAATCTGATATCCTGGGCCAGCAAGAGACAAGCAACCATTGCTTTGTCAACAGCAGAAGCAGAATACATCTCAGCTGCAAGTTGTAGCACACAACTGCTCTGGATGAAACATCAATTAGAGGATTATCAGATTCATGCAGATAATATTCCTATTTATTGTGATAATACTGCTGCAATATGTCTATCTAAAAATCCAATTCTGCATTCTAGAGCCAAGCACATAGAAATAAAACATCATTTTATAAGAGATTATGTTCAGAAGGGTGTTTTAGATATTCAATTCATTGATACTGATCATCAATGGGCTGACATATTCACAAAACCCCTAACAGAAGAAAGATTCAATCTTATTAAAAAGAATCTGAACATGCACTTTATCTCTTGAAAATTTGCTTGAATCTGAATGAAATCCTTGATTCTGAGTTTATCACAAGCTAAGCCTTATCAGACACTCACCTTCTGAGAGTCTGAATAAAAGTTAAGCCTGAAAAACTTCAGAGTCTGAAGGATCAGAACTTGGATTTTCTGACTTCTGAATCTGATAGGAATCTAATGTTTGGTCAGAATCTGATAAGTATAACCCTGGGCAATGATGATTAAAGCTTTGAAAGTTTATACTCTATCCCTCCCAAAGTCATCAATATAAAAATGTGATTTTCTGTTTTGGTATCAACTGCTAAATTTACTCTAAATTCAATTGGTATCAGTCAGTTTGGTATCAGGCTCTGATATAACCTTTCAGTTGGTCTATGATCTGAAAAATTTTGTTTTAAAAATGAGTTAGACTTGCCCTGATACCTTTCTGTGTGTTTTGCTCTGATACTGAACAAAATATACTGAATAGCTATGTCTGAACACAGAATGCTCTGATCAGAAGCTCTAAACCTTTTCTGCTTCTGAACAACATTCTATTTTCAATGCAAAGTCATATACTCATTGAAAATCAAAGTATGCTCTGATGCTCATCTTTGCTGCTTGATTATTTATATGATTGCATAAATATCTCACATGTCTCTTCAAACTCTTGTCAATGCTCTGATACACTTGTTTTCAAACCCTTTTAAAAACTTTTTGTTGATGACAAAAGGGGGAGTAGGTAAAACAAGTATTAAAGCTCCTGAGCTCACAATATAAGTTAAATTCTGTCAATATATTAACTTATGAAAAGGGAGTAAAAAGCTCTGAACATAAGTTAAGTTCTGATTGAATTTAACTTATGAGAACTGATTTTAACTCTCAGCCTCTGAATTGAAATTCTGTGAGATACATAACTCTTAGTGAGTTAAAATGAATTTAAAATAACTTGGATAAGACTCAGGTGTGCGCTCTCGTTAAAAACGCGCAATCTTCCGAGACGTGTACGAACGCTCGAAAGGCTGTTGTGAAGTCGCCACCAAAGTTTTTGTTTAAAGGGAACGTTGATAAAGCCTTAAGTTTTTATTTGAAGGGAAACGATAATAAAACCCTTGACGATGAGGAAAGGATTGGTCATCGCAACCATTGTCGGGTTCGGGAGTCGATTACGCAAGGGGAAGGTATTAGCACCCCTTACGTCCGTTGTACTCAACGGGAACCTCCTATTTAGCTAAAGCTTAAAATATTTTTAAATGTTTTGCGTGCATGCTTGTCTATAAAAGGGAAAAGGAAAATATGATGAAAGGGGAAAAAGTTTGTTTTTTATTATTGTGCTTGACAAGATGACGATCCTGCTCCTACGTATCTCCCGGTAGACGGAGAATTCAAAGCGTACGTAGTTCTTTGGTAGAAAAACGTATGTGTTGGTTATTTTTAATGAACGATGTTTTAACCGAATTCTTACGATCAAACGTGCTTGTATGCTCACGCGTGGGAGGCTTAAACGTTTGTTTAAAACCGCGCTAGAATTTTAATGAACATTTTGTCCGTTTAATTTGGATTTGAACAAAATTAAAGATGCAAGCACAACTCTAAATGAAAGATGAAGATTTCAGAACACTTACAGAACTCCTAGCAAAGCTTTTGCTGCAAGGAAGTGAAAGGAAACTTGAATGGTTGAAGTTTTTGCAAAGTTTTGGATGTTGTTGAACAAGAGCAATGAACTTGTGTAATTGCTTTGTGCTGGAACTGGTTTTGCTATGTGTTTAGTGCTGTTTCTAGTGTTCAAATGCTGGTTTTTTCTAGTGTTTTCTCAATGCTTGTAAGTGTTTGAAACCTTATGCATTGCTTCCTATTTATAAGCCAAAACCAAATCAATTGTCATCATGAGAAATCCCCAAAATCCAGCTGATTTGTGGGCTAGGATCAGGCTAAATTACTTTGCATTTAATGCAAAAGTGAAGAGGTGACCTTGCCTTGCTGCAATGGTCAAGGCTTAGCCAAATCCAACAAGCTGGTGGCTGGCAACCTTAGGGTTAGTAGCAGGTCCACTGGGAGGGACAAGAGCTGCCCAAGGGCAAGCCAACTTGCTTGGCACATGCTAGGTTGGAAGAAAAAGCTTCTTTCCTTGGCTTTAATGGCAAATGCTCCAATTCTTGCTTTGTTGAGCTCAATTGGCCATGAATGATCATAAAAACAATAATAAAAATGATATGTAATAATAATAATTACAAAAATGAAATAAATCAAAGAAATTAAAAAATCTACAAAAAATTCGCAGACTTCGCATAGCGAAGGGGACTTTGCTCTGCGAAGTCCTCATTTCAGAAATGTTGACTTTTTTGTTGACTTTGACTTTTCTCTTTTTTTTTTTGTTTTTGAAATTTGTTGTTAAAAAGGCTCGGCACAAAATTAGGGTACAACATCAGGGAGCTTACAAAACTCATCCTGTGGATTATTAGACTTAGGGGGAGAGCTTACAAACCTCAGAACCTGAAGTCAGCAAGTTATTTTTAATTCTAAGTGTTAATTTCACTTGATTGTGTTAAGTTGAGTTTAATTAACTTAGATAAGAATCAAGGGGAGCTTACAAACCTAACCTTGAGGACTGTCAGACCTAGGGGGAGCTTACAAACCTTTCCTGAAGTCAGATTGTTAATTAAACTTAACAACAATTCTGAAATTTTCACATTTGTGGTTTAAACTGAACTTAATTAACATGGATCAAACTCAGGGGGAGCTTACAAACCTCACACCCTGCAGTTAACTTGTTAATTAAGTTAACAACAATTTTCTGATTAATACTTATGTTTGTCATCATCAAAAAGGGGGAGATTGTTGGAACAAAATATGTTAAACAACTCTCTTATGAATTAAGGGGGAGATTGTTGAAACATTATGTGTAAACATATCTCTCTTTATGGTTTTGATGATAACAAAGTGTTAAATAGAAAATTGGTTATTTGCTAATGCTTTGTTCAAGTGATTTCAGAACCACGAGTTTAGTGATTGGAAATTAAGAATGGTTATGAAAGAACAAGCTTAGAGCAAGAAAGGAAAGCTTAGAAGCAAGTTGCAAAGCTCAAAGAAAACTGGGTGCTTCTGAAGTGGTCCTGAAGTGGTGCTTCTGAAGAGTGCTCCTGAAGTGATGCTTCTGAAGTGAGAGTCTGAAGCCTGCGTCTGAAGGCAGCTTCTGAAGTCTGAGTCTGAAGGCAGCTTCTGAAGGAAGTCAACAAAAGTCAACGTCTGAAGACCTGCTTCTGAAGTCTGAGTCTGAAGAAGTGCTTCTGATGCACTGTTCACGCATAAGCTTTTGAAGGCTGATGTGGCATGGAAAGCAACTGGTACTGTGCGCATTTAATGCCTGCATATGTCAGAGCAACCCAATGGAACAGTTGTCTCCCCGACCCAAACATTCCCCAGCTTTTAAGGTAGGCAAGTTCAAAAATGGTTGCTGCTCTGTTTTCTGCAAAAAGCTCAGCACACTTTTTCATACTATCCTAGCTCAAAATGCAACGGCTCTTTCCTCAAATTATGCAAATCTTCAACAGCTCTATTTCCTCTATAAAAGGAAGAAGATTTGAAGAAGAAATTAGCTAAGACTCTTGAAACTAAATTGCTGAACCTGTGCTCTGTTTTGCTGTCAAATTCAAAAACTCTTAGAAATTCTTTTAGTCTTGTAACTTAGAATTTCTTAAGGTTAAGAGTCTTAACCTGTGTTGTATTAAGAGAACACCTCTGATATTTTATCAAGTGTTCAACCCAAACTCATTTATTTGTAAACCAGTTTGGTCCCTAAGTCTCAGTCTGTATACTGAGCAATTGTAACCTCATTCCTTTGTGGTCTGAGTCAGAAGTCTCTTGACTTAGTGTCTTGAGCATTGGGAAGTCTCTTGACTTAGTGTCTTGAGCATTGGAAGCCTCTTCCTTTGTGGTTGAGCATTAGAAGCCTCTTCCTTGGTGGTTGAGCAACTGGAAGTCTCTTCCTTAGTGGTTGAGCAAATTGTAATCAGCTGATTATAGTGGAAATCTCTTGTTGGAAAACAAGGGGACTGGACTACTTCTCACATTGAGAAGGAACCAGTATAAATCTTTGTGTGTCTCTCTTCCCTTCTCTATTTACTCATTTATCCGCTGCAAACACTCTTTGAAAATAGTTCAGAACCTGGTTTTGAACTAACCTTAAGTTTTGAGAAGAAAAGAACCAAGTTTTTGAGTCACACAATTCAACCCCCCCCCCCCCCCTTCTTGTGTGTGTTTTTCTCACCTTCAGAGACTTAAATACAGAGTACACAATTTTTGACCAATTTCAACTATAAAATGCTATGGATGCAATGTCATGTATGCAATGCTATAAATGCGATGCTATGCATGCAATGTTGTGAATGTTCGCAATGCAGTTATGAATGCAAGATGACAAATATGACTCGACTGGGGATAACAAAACAAAAGGATACCCGAGTCTGTTAAAGAAACGGGATCCGACTCCACTGGGGATAACAAGGTTTCACTGTGGAAAGGATTGTCTACTATCGCACTAATTCAGAATGATAGCTTAACAAAGACAAAGACCGATGTTACCTACTATCGTGTAAATGATAGCTTAAAAAAGGTAAAACAAGGAGATACTGTCTACTATCAACAAAGATGATAGCTTAAAAAAGACAGATGACATGTATTACCTACTATCGTGTACTGATAGCTTAAAAAAGGTAATATAAAAAAAAAGACATTGCCTACTATCGGTGTGCGGATAGCTTAATGAAGGCAGATAAAGTATTTTACCTACTACCGTTGTGGGGTAGCTTAAAGAAGGTAAAATATAAAGGAAAAGATATGGTCTACTATCATTGTATGTGTAATACCGATACTAAATTATCTAGAATATTTAGCATGTGTCTCAATCTGATACCGGATACATTAAAATTTTCAATAGTAAATACAATACAATACAACTGAATGAGTACAATTGGCTCGTTTATACAATTATCCAAATATCATAAAATACACTTTCATATACATATATAATCTGACAACCTCCTGAGCTTGTCCATGACGAGCAACTGCACTCCATCCAGCGTCTTCCTGATGAACTTCTTCACGAATCTCTAGCTTACCTGAAAACCTGCACCAGAAGGATTGGGATGAGACATAATGTCTCAGTGAGCTCCAGCCCAACCTACTATTGGCAACCACGGGGGAAACCTAGGGTCGCCGTGCCTACTCTAAGCGATCTTGGGGATACCTACGATCGCCATCATTCTCTACTTATTTTGCGATCAAGGGGGAACCTAGGATCGCTACATGTCTTTATCATATACTTAATCTTATGCTTAGTGATCGAGGGGGGGGGGGGTCTATGATCACTTTCTGATGACTACTGGTCTTATCTCTTAGTATATAATATATATACATATTCATATTCATCTTTCATAACATAAAGTTAGAAGTTAGCGTTGAACAAACATTCATTATCTTGGTTCATTTTACGGAGTGCATCCGGGTGGAGTAACCTCGAAGTACATCTCCCCTCTACCGGTGAAAATTCCTATCATAGCAGGCTTACACCGGACTCCTCTTGTCGTCGTGCGGTCATCCTTGCGGAATAATACGTCCCACTAGCATGAACCTCCTGCGTCCCACTAGCGTGAACAACAGAAGACACGACTTAATTAATAATTTTAACTTACGCGTATACCTCCCGTGTCCCACTAGCGTGAACGACGAGAGACGCGAATTAGTAGTCTTTCATTAAAAATCTTAACTTATGCATGAACCTTTCGTGTCCCACTAGTGTGAATGTAACACCCATAATAAGATTGCCTAGGATCTTACACGAGTATTAAAATTTCGTATTGGATACATTAATTTACAATATAAAAGTTCATACAAATATTACATCACATTGTAATATTACAAATCCAAAGTTTACACCATTCTCTTATTACATGAACATCAAGTAACACAACATATAATACATTCAACTAAAAACAGATAACAACAGCACGATCAGTCCGTAGCCTTCTCCTTACCCTTGTTGCGTGCTGATTGCGATCCAGCCTGTGAACCTGCACCAGAAGGAATGGGATGAGACATAATGTCTCAGTGAGCTCTACCCAACCTACTGTTTGGCAACCACAGGGAACCTAGGGTCGCCATGCCTACCCTGGCAATTTAGGGGAATTCTAGAATCGCCAAGTCTTATAACCTGCCTATGACTTTAACTATAACCTGCCTGTAACTGTAAACCTTTCTATAACTGTAACTATAACTATGAATCATAAGACAAATAAAGTGTTTTATGTTAGCTGTTAGCGTTGAACAAACAATTATCTGAGTTCATTTTACGGAGGGCACCCCGGGTGGAGCAACCCCGAGATACGTCTCCCTATAAACCGGTGAAATTCCTATCATGTCAGGCTAACACCGGACTCCCTATGAAACGTGTGGACAACCCTCTCGGAGAAGTCCCATCCGGCGAATCCCGGAGTCTGATGAACACGCCCTATGACTGTGAAACGTGCAAGCACGCCAATATCTTTGATTAATTCTTTAACTTTGACATATAATCATGTAATCAATACTATGATCGTATAACGTTCCTATGACATATAACCTATGATTAATTGGCTCATCGTTCTCATGAGTCACCTATGATTGTTGGAGAACCAACTCTATAACCATATCTTTAACTATGATTGCTAAACATCCCATGCTTATGGATTCCAAAGGAACCTTTCTATGACTTGTTCACCTCTTTAGGCTCTCTAATTATCAAACTATAAGCCTTCCCTAATGATCTAATCATGCTCTAAGGGATAGGTCCTTGAACGTTTAAAAGGGGTACATAGCCTTTACACATTGCTCAATGAGTTTGGGATGGCATTGGATGGCTGAAATGGTGCAATATAAGTTGAAAAATTTTCATGTTCTGTCACCTTCAAAATCGTGACACGATTTTGGAATCGTGTCACGATTCCATGCCCAGAATTCGTGTTTTGCACTGCCTATAAAATCGTGACACGGTTGTAAAATCGTGACACGATTTTACCTGCAGTTGGACAGCATAGGGCAGTTTCAAAGCATAATTTTCACCATTTTTGGCCCAATCAACACACCCAAACATCATACAGCTTATGGCTTATTTCTATGACATATTAACAACCTATAACATGTTTATTCAAGGAAAAACCATCAAAGAAAACTAGGGTTCCATAAATCACAAATTTGATCAAAAGACTATAAACCTTAAAACTTAAACAAGGAGGGTTCTAAACCCACTAGGAGCTCACCTTAATCCCAAGAAGTTGCTTGCTAAGTTGTGAAAATCAAACCCTAGCTTCAAGCTCCAAATCTCTACTCAAGAGAACCTCTATTCCTTGGCTTTCTATAACTTTTCCTTGCTCCAAAACTCACCAACACAAGCTTACTTGATACCCAAGGGTTTAGGTGAAAGTTTGATTCTATGAAGATGATGATTGATGAGATGATTTTGGTGAGGATGAGGGCGAAAATGAGAGAAGAGTGGAAGGGAAATTTTCAGATTTTGTGAAGGAAGAAAAATGAGTAGAAACTTGCCCAAATTCATATATATCCAAATAGTAACTTTCCCTCTAATTACAACTATGCCACTTTCCTTATTACTACTTTGCCCTTGCTTGCAAACGAAGTTTCTAACGCTTATAACTGATACATTTAAGCGGGATATTACACTCTACCCCCCTTAAAGAAATTTCGTCCTCGAAATTTAGAAATTACCTGTAAAAAGATGTGGATACCTCTCCTGCATCTCCGACTCCAATTCCCATGTAGCTTCACCATAGGGAGAACCTTTCCATATAACTTTGACAATTGGAATCTCTTTGTTCCTCAATGCTTTGACATCACGCTCAATAATCCGTTCCGGTTCGGGCCGGAAAGTCAAGTCCGATCTCAAGTCGATAGTTTCCAACTCTACTGGTTGGTGAGGATCAGGAATGAACTTCCTTAGTTGTGAAACATGGAAGACATCATGTAATCCCGACATAGCCGGTGGCAGAGCCAATTGGTAAGCTGCTGGTCCGACACGTTTAAGTATCTCAAATGGCCCAATATATCTTGGACTCAACTTCTTTGTCCTGAAAACACCTCGTAGCCCCAACTTAGGAGTAACTTTCAGGAAAACATGATCTCCCACTTCGAACTCTAGAGGCCTCCGCCTCTTGTCCGCATAACTCTTCTGTCGACTTTGAGCAGTTCTAATCTTATCCTGAATGGATTTAATCTTTAAAGTTGTCTCTTGAATAATCTCAGGTCCCAAAATACTTTTATCTCCAACCTCTGACCAACAAAGCGGTGTTCTACACCTCCTGCCATAGAGTGCCTCATATGGCGTCATTCCGATGCTAGAATGGTAACTATTATTATAAGAAAATTCAATCAGAGGTAGATGGTTATTCCAACTTTCTCCATCCTCTAAAATGCATGCCCGTAGCATATCCTCTAACGTCTGTATAGTTCTCTCCGATTGTCCATCCGTTTGAGGATGATGAGACGTACTCAACTTTAACCTTGTTCCCAAAGCCTTCTGAAAAGCTTTCCAAAAGTGAGAAGTGAAGATAGGATCTCTATCTGACACAATGCTGGTTGGAACACCATGAAGCTTCACAATCTCTGCTATGAACAATTCTGCATACTGAGCAGCCCTGTAAGTAGTCCTAACCGGTAAAAAGTGAGCAGACTTAGTTAACCGATCGACAACTACCCAAATAGAATCATGTCCCCGTTGAGTCCGAGGTAACCCGGTCACAAAATCCATAGAGATTTCTTCCCATTTCCACTGAGGGATCTCCAAAGGTACAAGCATCCCTGCCGGTCTCTGATGTTCAATTTTCACTTGTTGACACACAATACAACGTGATACGAACTCTGCAATATCAGTCTTCATCCCCGGCCACCAATAATCTTTCTTTAAATCTTGGTACATTTTAGTGGTACCCGGGTGAATACTGAAACTACTCTTGTGTGCCTCTTCCAAAATCAATCTTTTTAAACTAGCATCATTAGGAACACAAACTCTACCTTCAAACAGCAGAGTACCATCCGATGCCCTTGAAAACTCTGACTGACCAATCCTCCTCTGAAGATTCACATCCGATCCTTGAGCTTGTGCGATTCGGGACCGCAAATCACAAGTAACCTCTAATCTTTGTAACAAAACGCCATCACCCATCTCTGTAACGCTGAGACTAAGATCTCGAAATTTCTCATACAAACCACAAGTATGCATCAGCACCTCTGCTCTAATCAAAGATTTCCTGCTCAAGGCGTCAGCAACTACATTCGCCTTTCCAGGGTGATACTTTAACTCAAAATCAAAATCCTTTAAATATTCCATCCATCTTCTCTGTCTCATGTTCAGTTCCCGTTGATCGAACAAATACTTTAAACTTTTATGGTCACTGAACAAGTCGAATTGTGCTCCATATAAGTGGTGCCTCCACACTTTCAAAGCAAAAACTATTGCCGCCAACTCAAGGTCATGAGTGGGGTAATTCTCCTCATGAGATTTAAGCTGTCGAGAAGCATAAGCTATAACATTACCTTCTTGCATGAGCACACTGCCTAGTCCTTTAGAGGACGCATCACAATAAACCACATATTTCTTCTCAGGGTCTGGTATTGCCAATACTGGAGCCTTGGATAATTTCTTCCTCAATGTCCGGAAACTTTTCTCACAATCTTCGTCCCAGACGAACGGCACATCTTTCCTTGTGAGGCGTGTCAATGGCAAAGCAATCTGTGAAAATCTCATAATAAATCTCCGGTAGTAACCTGCTAACCCCAGGAAACTCCGAACCTCTGTTACATTCGTTGGTCTGGCCCAATTAAGGACAGCTTCAACCTTTGATGAGTCAACTGACACTCCTCCTTTAGAAATAACATGCCCCAAAAACTGGATTTCCGATAACCAAAATTCACATTTGCTGAATTTTGCATATAACTGATTTTCTCTGAGAATGTCCAAAACAATCCTCAGATGTTGAGCATGTTCCTGTGAGTCCTTCGAATAAATCAAAATATCATCTATGAAGATTACAACAAACTGATCCAGGTAAGGCTGGAAAATCCTATTCATGTAATCCATAAACACAGCTGGAGCATTAGTCACTCCAAATGGCATAACCAAAAATTCATAATGCCCATAACGTGTTCTGAATGCCGTCTTGGACACATCTGATGATTTGATACGAATCTGGTGGTATCCTGATCTAAGATCAATCTTTGAAAACACTGCGGCTCCTTTGAGTTGATCCAAAAGATCATCAATCCTTGGTAACGGATATTTGTTCTTTATTGTTACTTTATTCAACCGACGGTAGTCGATACACAATCTCATACTACCATCCTTCTTCTTAACCAACAATACTGGCGCACCCCAAGGTGACACACTGGGCCTGATGAAATGTTTTTGAATTAAGTCTTCCAACTGAGACTTCAATTCCTTTAACTCTGATGGTGACATTCTGTAAGGCGCCACTGAAACTGGCTCAGATCCTGGGATGAGATCAATGGAAAACTCAACTTCCCGTTCAGGGGGTAAATTACTTATCTCAGAAGGAAAAACATCTAAATAATCACTGACAACAGGAATGTCACTGGGACTCAGTTCTGATTCTGAAGTCACAGTAACCATCACATAAAAACCATTATCCTGAGCACACATAAGCTGAGTAAGCTGATGAGTGCGGTTGATTAACTCTGATAAAGCCACACCTTCAGTCGTATCATCTGTGGGCATAAAGATACACTTCTCCGCACATCCAATATACACATGATTGCCAGATAACCAATCCATTCCTAGGATCACATCAAGTTGTATCATGGGAAGACACACCAAATCTATATAGTATGTCTTACTAGATACAGTGATCGGGCAATTTTCACATATAAAACTAGCTACAACTCCGCCCTCAGTAGCGGTAGATACCGTCATAGGAGGTATCAATGGTGACATAGACAATTGTAATGCTTCAACACACTTGTAAGAAATAAAGGAACATGTTGCACCACAATCAAAAAGCACTTTAACTGGAGTTTGGCCTAAGTAACACATACCGGCAATTAAATCTTCATTTGCCAAAGCCTTCTGGCCATCAAGGGAGTACACTCTGCCCTTACTTGTTGTAGTACCTTCAGCTCCACTTTTACCTCTTCTTTCTGGACAATTAGCTAAAATGTGCCCCGACTGTCTACACCCGAAACACACACCTGTCTGCCTCATACATTCACCATAATGCATTTTCCCACAGTATTTACAAGCAGCACTCGCTTGATGTGGGAACGACTGCTTTCCCCTCTTAGGAGAACCCTTAGGCTTATTCTCATGATATCTATCTGGAAACTTTCCCTTTCTCTTTTCATATGTTGCAGCTTTCTCTTTCGCGGTCTTGGCAAAACCCGCTTCCGCAACCAAACTATCATGAACCATCTCGTCATAACTGGTGTTCCTTTGAAGGCTCACCGCTGTATCAATCTCACCTCTCAACCCACGTCTATACTGATTCATCTTCCAATTCTCATTAGCGGCATACTCGTTGTGAGAGGAGTAATACGACAATTCTTCAAACTTCTTTGTAAACTCGGTGACTGACATGCCACCTTGTTTCAGCTCAAGAAATTCCTGTTCTTTCTTCACCTTATAAGACATTGGGATATACTTCTCTATCATTGCTTCCTTGAAGTTATCCCAGTTAATCTCCGTGTCACTCGCTATCATTCGGCGTTGAGCGGATTCCCACCAATCTTCCGCTGCGCCTCTGAACTGGTTAGTAGCCAACAATACTTTACTTTCTTCAGGGCAATCCACCATCCTGAATACTTTTTCAATCTGCTTCAGCCATCTCTTGGCCTCTGGAGGTTCACCTTCCCCATTAAACTCAGGAGGGTGGTTTCTGTTAAATTCCCGGTAGGATGGATTCGCCACTGCTGGTGGTGGTGTCTGCTGCTGAGCACCTTGTCCATGGTGCATCATCCCCATCCATTCTTGCTGAGTCTGAGCCTGTTGTTGGGCTTGCTGCTGCATCATAAGCATCATCTCCTGATGCTGTAACGCAGCCTGAGCTTGCTGCTCCTGGTACTGTTGCTGCAACGCCTGCTGCTGTTGCATCATTTGAGCCCAAAATTGCATATTAGGGTCTCCACTGGCTTCCTCAGCATTAGCCTGATTCGATCTAGGCCTGCCAGGACCTCTTCTCCTCCCAGACATATTATCCTAACTGTCATACACAAGTCAAAGTGATCAGTTTCAACAAGATATAACATTTAGAATAATGTCCCGGATCCAAGAGATCCACAAACTTGAATTGTATTTTAATGACCCAAGGCACGGTCTGAATCGACCTGCTCTGATACCAAAATGTAACACCCATAATAAGATTGCCTAGGATCTTACACGAGTATTAAAATTTCGTATTGGATACATTAATTTACAATATAAAAGTTCATACAAATATTACATCACATCGTAATATTACAAATCCAAAGTTTACACCATTCTCTTATTACATGAACATCAAGTAACACAACATATAATACATTCAACTAAAAACAGATAACAACAGCACGATCAGTCCGTAGCCTTCTCCTTACCCTTGTTGCGTGCTGATTGCGATCCTGCCTGTGAACCTGCACCAGAAGGAATGGGATGAGACATAATGTCTCAGTGAGCTCTACCCAACCTACTGTTTGGCAACCACAGGGAACCTAGGGTCGCCATGCCTACCCTGGCAATTTAGGGGAATTCTAGAATCGCCAAGTCTTATAACCTGCCTATGACTTTAACTATAACCTGCCTGTAACTGTAAACCTTTCTATAACTGTAACTATAACTATGAATCATAAGACAAATAAAGTGTTTTATGTTAGCTGTTAGCGTTGAACAAACAATTATCTGAGTTCATTTTACGGAGGGCACCCCGGGTGGAGCAACCCCGAGATACGTCTCCCTATAAACCGGTGAAATTCCTATCATGTCAGGCTAACACCGGACTCCCTATGAAACGTGTGGACAACCCTCTCGGAGAAGTCCCATCCGGCGAATCCCGGAGTCTGATGAACACGCCCTATGACTGTGAAACGTGCAAGCACGCCAATATCTTTGATTAATTCTTTAACTTTGACATATAATCATGTAATCAATACTATGATCGTATAACGTTCCTATGACATATAACCTATGATTAATTGGCTCATCGTTCTCATGAGTCACCTATGATTGTTGGAGAACCAACTCTATAACCATATCTTTAACTATGATTGCTAAACATCCCATGCTTATGGATTCCAAAGGAACCTTTCTATGACTTGTTCACCTCTTTAGGCTCTCTAATTATCAAACTATAAGCCTTCCCTAATGATCTAATCATGCTCTAAGGGATAGGTCCTTGAACGTTTAAAAGGGGTACATAGCCTTTACACATTGCTCAATGAGTTTGGGATGGCATTGGATGGCTGAAATGGTGCAATATAAGTTGAAAAATTTTCATGTTCTGTCACCTTCAAAATCGTGACACGATTTTGGAATCGTGTCACGATTCCATGCCCAGAATTCGTGTTTTGCACTGCCTATAAAATCGTGACACGGTTGTAAAATCGTGACACGATTTTACCTGCAGTTGGACAGCATAGGGCAGTTTCAAAGCATAATTTTCACCATTTTTGGCCCAATCAACACACCCAAACATCATACAGCTTATGGCTTATTTCTATGACATATTAACAACCTATAACATGTTTATTCAAGGAAAAACCATCAAAGAAAACTAGGGTTCCATAAATCACAAATTTGATCAAAAGACTATAAACCTTAAAACTTAAACAAGGAGGGTTCTAAACCCACTAGGAGCTCACCTTAATCCCAAGAAGTTGCTTGCTAAGTTGTGAAAATCAAACCCTAGCTTCAAGCTCCAAATCTCTACTCAAGAGAACCTCTATTCCTTGGCTTTCTATAACTTTTCCTTGCTCCAAAACTCACCAACACAAGCTTACTTGATACCCAAGGGTTTAGGTGAAAGTTTGATTCTATGAAGATGATGATTGATGAGATGATTTTGGTGAGGATGAGGGCGAAAATGAGAGAAGAGTGGAAGGGAAATTTTCAGATTTTGTGAAGGAAGAAAAATGAGTAGAAACTTGCCCAAATTCATATATATATCCAAATAGTAACTTTCCCTCTAATTACAACTATGCCACTTCCCTTATTACTACTTTGCCCTTGCTTGCAAACGAAGTTTCTAACGCTTATAACTGATACATTTAAGCGGGATATTACAGTGAAAGACGAAAGTCACGACTTAATATTTTAATTAAGCTCTTATGTGTGGCTATCCTCGCGGATGGTAACTACACCGTTCCAACTAGCGGGAACCCCCGTGCTCTAACTAGCGAGAACACTGGAGACACATAAGGTCTTTATATAACTTTGTTCTTATTCTTCTTATATATATACATATAACTATAATTACAACTTATGCATATCTGGTGCATTCTTTAAGTAAATCTTTCTTAAAAGCTTAATCTATGTAAAGGTTCTTAACTTGGAATATTAAATCTTTCCTTGTGCATACGCACACTTAATTGAGTGCATTCTCATTCTCATTAATTCTTATCTTAAGTACTTGTAAGTACGTCTATTACTTAACTATGAGCCTTTGCATATTAAATGCATCCCCTAAGGGATGGATCTTCTAATACTTAATGATGACATGACGTCATTACATGTTGTTATTGAGTCTGAAGCAGCATTAGACAGCCAGAATGGTGCAAAGACAGAAGAAAAACAATGTGACCCTGTATATTGTGCCATCGTGACACGATTTGGAAATCGTGTCACGATTTTCTACCCAGAATTGGTGGCAAGTTCTGCCTATGAAATCGCGACACGGTTACAAAATCGTGACACGATTTTGCGTGCAGTTAGACAGCATAGAGCAAGTTCAAAACGTGATTTTCACCCATCTTGGCTTATCTAATCATACCCAGACATCATAACAGCTTAAGGAATAAATTTCTACGGCATATTGATAGATTACAACAGGATTGATTAAGGAATTACCATCAAAAGGAAATTAGGGCACTAAAATCTCAAACTTGCTCATAATACTATAAACATTCAAACTTACTCAAAGCGGGTTCTAAAACCCTGTGGAGCTCACCTTAAACCTCGATTGGTGCTTGCTAACTTCTGAACTCCAAAGTCTTAGCTTCAATCTACCACTTCTCTTAATTCTTCCTTGATTCTCCTTTTTACTTTCTCTTGTTCTAGCCTTCCAAAACAAGCTTGCTAGCAAGAACTTCTCACAAGAATTTGGATGAAGTTTTGATGAGTGAGGGCAAGAGGGGTGAGGGCGTGAGGTAGGGGGAGAGGGATGGGAGAAAACAGATTTTTGGGAGAGTGAAGGATGAAAATGAATGGAAATATCTTGTTTCCATTTTAAATAATCCTCCCTTCCCTCATATTTACCATAATTCCATTGCTACATATTTACAAAATTGCCATGCTTGCTTAATAAGTTTCTAACGCTGATAACCGTTACATCTAAGCGGGATATTACAGTATGGATAGCTTAATGAAGACCGACAAGATATTTTACCTACTACCGTTGTGGGGTAGCTTAATGAAGGTAAAATGTAAAGGAAAAGACATGGTATACTATCATTGTATCGATAGCTTAATGAAGATCATCAAAATATTTTACCTACTACCGTTGTGAGGGTAGCTTAATGAAGGTAAAATATAAAGGAAAAGACATGGTCTACTATCGTTGTAAGGATAGCTTAATGAAGACCGACAACATATTTTACCTAATACCGTTGTGGGGTAGCTTAATGAAGGTAAAATATAAAGGAAAAGACATGGTCTACTATCGTTGTATGGATAGCTTAATGAAGACCGACAAAAATTTTTACCTACTACCGTTGTGAGGGTAGCTTAATGAAGGTAAAATGTAAAGGAAAAGACATGGTCTACTATCGTTGTATGGATAGCTTAATGAACACCGACAAAAAATTTTACCTACTACCATTGTGAGGGTAGCTTAATGAAGGTAAAATGTAAATGTCAGCTGTTCGTGATACTGTCGAACTAGCCGCAAGAAACAAAGATAAATGTCAGCTGCTCGGGTTATTGCCGAACTAGCCACAAGAAACAAAGATAAATGTTAGCTGCTCGGGTTACTGCCGAACTAGCCACAAGAAACAATGATAAATGTCAGCTGCTCGGGTTACTGCCGAACTAGCCACAAGAAACAAAGATAAATGTCAGCTGCTCGGGTTACTGCCGAACTAGCCACAAGAAACAAAGATAAATGTCAGCTGCTCGGGTTACTGCCGAACTAGCCACAAGAAACAAAGATAAATGTCAGCTGCTGGGGTTACTGCCGAACTAGCCACAAGAAACAAAGATAAATGTCAACTGCTTGGGTTACTGCCGAACTAGCCACAAGAAACAAAAATAAATGTCAGCTGCTCGGGTTACTGCCGAACTAGCCACAAGAAACAAAGATAAATGTCAGTTGCTCGGGTTACTGCTGAACTAGCCACAAGAAACAAAGATAAGTTGCAGTTGTTCGGGTTATTGCCGAACTAGCCACTGACGACAAGAAACAAAGGTAAATGTCAGCTGTTTGGGTTATTGCTGAACTAGCCAACTGACGACAAGAAACAAAGGTAAATGATGCACAAGCTGTTGGTTAAAGAACTGCCACTTGGCGAAAAGAGGGTGACATCTCTGGACAAGACACATGGAGGATGACACTAGGGGAAAAAAAGGGTTAGAAAATTATTCATGATTGATTAATATGAAAAGATAGTTAAAGCAAGACTCATGGTGGTTAATGCAGCCATGTATGAATGATATTGTCTTTATTGTATGTTGTATGTATGAATGTGTATATGCATGAATGTATGTATGATAGTATGACTTGTATGACTGTATGAAGGATTGACTTATGTGACAGTATAACTGATGGACCTGATGAGACAAAATTAAACAGGTGAGATGGAAAGTGGACCGACGTCACATTACAAACACTCGGTAATCTTCATTGGGGATGAGGCCACTGGGGACATATCAAAATGTTGACGGGGTAAAGCCCGACATATGCAGCAACTGATGGGGAGTAAACACTTCCTGGGGAGAGCGTGCTAATCTAAAAACCTGGTAGAAGAACTGGTGCTTCTGTGGTCATGCTTATCTTTTGTTTTTTTTTTGAATCCCTAATTTTTTCCTGGACCGCCCATTCGGGTTTTCAACCCACCGGGAAAATATTCTATTGTATGCCCCTATTTTTTGCCTGGACCGCCCTTTCGAGTTTTCGGTCCACCGGGGCACTCATTTTTGCCTAAGCCGCCCTTTCGGGTTTTCGACTTACCGAGCTCTTTTCTTTTTTCTTTTTTTCCTTTCTTTTTTTTAGCAAATGACCATGTTCAACCTGCAAAGTTTTTCCGTTCTCAGGACAGATGTGGACGCACCCTTCACTTATTCATGAGTTCAGAGAAAATGTGTTTGTTGTTTGTGCTTTCCAAAATACATGAAAAAAAAAAGATTTATGATTTTGAAAAAATATTTTGCTTCAAGTATTACCATCAAAAACTAGAAGAAATTTTATAAACAGAATAAATGGGAATTCCAAATAAAAGGCACAGGCTCAAATTTAATTAAAAGGGTGGTGGCCCGCCGATGGTGTGGCTCCACGGATCTCACAAAGTTTGGAAAATGGTAAATAAAAGGGGAGGGTACATTGAACACAATAACCACTATTCTCCCCAACAACTTTGAATTCCACTGTTTGGATGCTTCAGATTCAGAGTCTCTTTGACATTTAATGTGCCCCAAGTGAGTCATGGCTAACCCGATGCAGTTACTTTGCATTTTGATCCTTAACTTTTGCATAGATCGCCTTTTCAGGTTTTCGACCTATTAGGATGATTATTTTTCTGTTTTATGTCTCTAATTTTTGCCTGGACCGCCCTTTTGGGTTTTCGATCCACCGAGACGCTCATTTTTGCCTAAGCCGCCCTTTCGGGTTTTCGACTTACCGAGCTGTTCTTTTATTTTTTAGACAAAGTATTTTTTGACTGTATCGGCATTCACAGGACGGGGAAACTCGTCACCATCCATAGTCGTAAGAGTCAATGCGCCACCAGAGAAGGCTTTCTTGACGACGTATGGGCCTTCATAGTTAGGCGTCCACTTTCCCCTGGAATCGGGTTGCAAAGATAAAACCTTCCTGAGCACAAGATCTCCTTCTTGAAATACACGGGGACGAACCTTCTTGTCAAAAGCCTGCTTCATTCTCTTTTGATATAGTTGTCCATGACATAAGGCATTCATACACTTCTCTTCAATCAAGTTTAACTGATCATATCTGTTTTGGCACCATTCAGCCTCTGACAAACTGGCTTCCATTAGAACTCTCATTGATGGAATCTCAACCTCTACGGGGAGAACAACTTCCATACCATATACCAAGGAGAAGGGGCTTGCCCCTGTTGAGGTACGCACTGAAGTACGATATCCGTGTAAAGCATATGGTAACATCTCATGCCAGTCCTTGTAGGTGACCACCATCTTCTGCACTATCGTCTTGATGTTCTTCTTTGCAGCTTCAACTGCGCCATTCATCTGAGGTCTGTAAGGAGAAGAATTATGATGCTCAATCTTGAACTCTTCTCACAAATCTTTCATCATCTTGTTGTTCAAGTTTGTTCCATTATCTGTAATGATTCTATTGGGCACACCATAACTGCAGATGATCTGATTATTGATAAAACGGACCACCACTTGCTTGGTCACATTTGCATAGGATGCTGCTTCGACCCACTTGGTGAAGTAATCAATAGCCACTAGAATGAAGCGATGCCCATTTGATGCCTTCGGTTCGATTCTACCAATCATGTCGATGCCCCACATAGAGAAAGGCCACAGAGAAGAAAGAACATTAAGCGTAGTTGGCGGTACATGAATTCTGTCGGCATAAATACGACATTTGTGACATTTCCTGGCATGCTTGTAACAATCTGTCTCCGTTGTCATCCAGTAATAACCTGCTCTCAACAACTTCTTAGCCATTGCATGTCCATTGGAGTGAGTTCCGAAGGAGCCTTCATGTATCTCGTGCATCAATAGCTCTGCTTCCTGTTTGTCTACACACCTGAGTAATACCATGTCGAAGTTTCTTTTGTACAAGACATTACCATTCAGAAAGAAATTACCCGACAACCTTCTTAAAGTCTTCTTGTCTTTGTTGGACGCTCCGGGTGGATACTTTTGACTCTGGAGGAAACACTTGATATCATGAAACCATGGCTTATCGTCCATAACCTCTTCGACTGCAAACACATGAGCAGGCCTCTTGAGACGTTGAATTCTGATCATTGGCATGTCATTCTGGTGACTCACTTCATACATGGAAGACAAAGTTGCTAAAGCATCCGCCATTTGGTTCTCATCACGAGGGATGTGGTGAAGCTCCACTTTGTTGAAGAAGGTCAACAAATGCATTGCATAGTCTTTGTAAGGAATCAAGCCGGGATGGCGAGTTTCCCATTCTCCTTTGATCTGATTGATTACGAGTGCTGAATCCCCGTAGATGTCAAGGTTCTTGATTCTCAAGTCAATGGCTTCTTCAATGCCCAAGATACACGCTTCATACTCTGCCATATTGTTTGAGCAATCAAACTGCAGCCTTGTAATGAAAGGGAGGTGATTGCCTTCAGGAGTGACAATGCCTGCCCCAATTCCATTACCAAAGACATTCACGGCTCCATCGAATATCAAACCCCATCTAGACTCGGGATCTGGACCTTCTTCGGGCAACGATTCATCACAATCCTTCATCTTCAAATACATGATCTCTTCATTAGGAAAGTCGAACTTGATAGGTTGGTAATCTTCAATTGGTTGGTGAGTCAAATGATCAGCGAGAACACTACCTTTGATTGCCTTCTGAGTGTGGTAATTAACATCATACTCGGACAACAACATCTGCCAACGAGCAATTCTTCCTGTTAACGCGGGTTTCTCAAAGATATACTTGATTGGGTCCATTTTGGATATCAACCAAGTGGTGTGGTTAATCATGTAATGACGAAGACACTTAGCAGCCCAGGCTAGTGCACAACAAGTCTTCTCAAGTAGGGAGTACCTGGACTCACAATCTGTAAACTTCTTGCTCAAGTAGTAAATAGCATGCTCTTTCCTTCTGGTCCCATTCTGTTGTCCGAGCACACAACCCATAGAGTCTTCTAACACAGTCAAGTACATAATCAGAGGTCTTCCTTCAACTAGAGGGATAAGAATTGGAGGTTCTAGCAGATAGTCCTTGATACTGTCGAAGGCCTTTTGACAGTCTTCTATCCAAACAACACCTTGATCCTTACGAAGCAACTTGAATATAGGCCCGCACGTGGCTGTCATGTGTGAGATGAAACGGGAGATGTAATTCAAGCGTCCAAGAAATCCTCTCACTTGTTTCTCTGTTTGCAGAACCGACATTTCTCTAATAGCTCTGACCTTATCAGGATCTACTTCAATACTTTTCTGACTAACAATGAATCCCAAGAGTTTTCTAGATCTAACGCCAAAAGTACATTTGTTGGGATTCAAACGAAGTTGATATTTTCTCAGCCGTTGAAACATCTTCAGCAAATACTCAACATGTTCTTCTTCAGTGCCCGATTTGACAATCATATCATCCACATACACTTCTATCTCCTTGTGCATCATGTCATGAAAGAGAGTGGTCATGTGTAACACCCATATAGAGATTGCCTAGGATCTCTTACGAGTATTAAAATTTCGTACCGGATACATTAAATACAATACAGAAAGTTGTTTATTAATTATACAAAGCATATGTCTTTGATACAATCCATAATCCGATACAAAACATTTTCATAATATACATCATGATACACTATTCTTATACAAATGTCCAAATAATAAAGCATGAGCAGCACGATCAATCCGTAGCTTTCTCTTTACCTTTTCGTCGTGCTATCTGCGAGGAACCTACACCAGAAGGAAAGGGATGAGACATAACGTCTCAGTGAGCTCCTACCCTACCTAGTGTTGGCAACCACGGGGGTAACCTAGGGTCGCCGTGCCTACTTTGGCAATCTTGGGGATACCTACGATCGCCAACATTCTTTATTTTTATCGCGATCAGGGGAAACCTAGGATCGCTTCATTGTCTTATCTCATGTATTTCATATTCTATTCTTAAACTTTGACTTATACGGAGTGATCTTGGGGACATCCTATGATCACATCTCGTTCACTAGGAACTAAACATCATCTCTCGTATTACATATAACATGTACGTATTCGTCTTTCATATCATTAAGTTAGCAGTTAGGGTTGAACAAACATAACATTATCTTGGTTCGTTTTACGGAGTGCATCCGGGTGGAGTAACCCCGAAGTACATCTCCCATCATACCGGTGAAATTCCTATCATATCAGGCTAACACCGGACTCCTCTTATCTTTGTGTAGGCAACTCTCTCGGTGAAGCCCCATCCGGCATAATCCGGAGCCTGCTGGACACATCTTACTTACACGCGGACAACCCTCTCGGAGAAGTCCCATCCGGCGTAACCCGGAGCCTGATGGACATGCTTAAATCTTTTAACTTACGTGTGGATAGCCCTTTCGGAGAAATCCCATCCGGCGAAACCCGGAGTCTGATGAACACGTGATCATAATCATATAACGTATTCGTATCGTATTCTTATATCTTAAGTGATCATTCATAAGTGCTTAACCTATAAAGGTTCTAATCTTAATCATCGTATCATTCTTGATGTCGTATAAACTGAACTAGGTTCATATCATTGTTTCATAAGGGATAAACCCTAAACTAGTTCTTGGCTTCACTAGGATTACTTATGGATTAGTATAATCCTCTCCTAACTTAGTACCTTTCCTCATCTATAAATCATTCATACATTTCCCTAAGATTGGGTCTTTCTATGCCTAATAGCGACACTTAGTCACCACATATCGTTATGAAGTCCGAGGTAGCGTTGGAAAGCCGGAGTGGTGCGAGAAAGGATGAAAAAACAACTTGTTCTGCCAATGCTCACATCGTGTCACGATTTGGAAATCGTGACACGATTTTCTACCCAGAAAATCGTTTGGTCCCTGCCTGTGAAATCGTGACACGATTGGAAAATCGTGACACGATTTTACCTGCAGTTAGACAGCATTTGGCAAGTTTTAAACGTGATTTTGCACCATTTCATCTTATCCAACATACCCAGACATCATAACATGCTTAAGGATCATTTTCTAAGGCATATAGCTAGCTTATATCAACAATAATCAAGGATTAACATGGAAAGGCAATTAGGTACTAAAAACCCTAAACTAGGTAATTAAGCTGTAACTTTCAAAACTTACTTAAACGGGTTCTAAAACCCTGTGGAGCTCACCTTAATCCACAATTTGGTGCTGATTACACTTGATCTCCAAAGCCCTAAGTTCTCCAACTCTAACTCTTCCCTTGTTCTTCCTTGTTCCTCTTTTCTTTCACTTATTCTAGCTTCCTACTCAAGCTTCCTTGCAAGTGTTTTCTTACTAGGTTTTTGAATGAAGTTTGGAGGGATGATGGCAAGGTGAGATGGGCGTGTAAGATGAGGTGGGGAGAGACCAAAATCTGATTTTGAGAAAGAATGGGGAGGAAATGGAAAACAAGAGACAAATATCTTGTTCTATTTCAAAATAATCTCCCACTTAACATTAATTACAAAAACGCCATTCCTCTTAATTTCTTATTCTTCTTGCTTGCTTCTCAAGTTTCTAGCACAGATAAACGCTACATATAAGCGGGATATTACAATCTACCCCCCTTAAAGAAATTTCGTCCTCGAAATTTAGAATTTACCTGAAAATAAATGTGGATAGTGCTCTTGCATTTCTGACTCCAACTCCCAGGTCGCTTCGCCGTCGGGAGAACCTTTCCAAACAACTTTAACAATAGGGATTTCCTTGTTCCGCAAGGTCTTAACATCGCGATCAATTATCTGATCTGGTTCCGGTTGAAAAGTCAAGTCCGATCTTAAGTCTATACTGTCCAGTTCCACTGGTTGGAAAGGATCGGGAATGAACTTCCTCAGCTGAGAGACGTGGAATACATCATGTAAACCTGACATGGCCGGTGGCAGCTCCAACTGATAAGCTGCTGGTCCGACACGTCGAAGTATCTGAAACGGCCCAACATATCTTGGACAAAGTTTCTTAGTCCTGAATGCCCCTCTTAACCCCAACTTGGGTGTAACCTTAAGGAATACATGGTCTCCTTCTTCAAATTCTAAGGGTCTTCGTCGCTTATCCGCATAACTTTTCTGACGACTTTGAGCTATTCTCATTTTATCCTGAATGGATTTAATCTTCAAGGTCGTCTCCTGAATTATCTCAGGTCCCAATATACTTTTATCTCCGACTTCAGCCCAACAAAGCGGGGTTCTACATTTCCTACCATATAGAGCTTCATAAGGTGCCATTCCAATGCTAGAATGGTAACTATTGTTGTAAGAAAATTCAATCAATGGTAGGTGGTCATTCCAACTTCCTCCATCTTCTAGAATACATGCACGTAACATATCCTCTAACGTCTGAATAATCCTCTCGGATTGTCCGTCTGTCTGAGGATGATGGGACGTGCTCATCTTTAATCTGGTTCCCAAAGCCTTTTGAAAAGCCTTCCAAAAGTGGGATGTGAAGATAGGATCTCTATCCGACACAATACTAGCTGGCACACCATGGAGTTTCACAATCTCCGAGATAAACAACTCGGCATACTGAGAAGCTCGGTAAGTAGTCTTAACCGGCAAGAAATGAGCTGACTTAGTTAACCGATCCACTATCACCCAAATGGAATCATGTCCTCGCTGTGTTCGAGGCAATCCAGTCACAAAATCCATGGTTATATCTTCCCATTTCCATTGTGGAATTTCCAAGGGTACTAACATTCCTGCAGGCCTTTGATGCTCTATCTTCACCTGCTGACAAACTATGCATCGCGACACAAATTCCGCAACATCTCTTTTCATACTAGGCCACCAATAATCTCTCTTCAAATCTTGATACATCTTGGTGGTACCTGGATGAATACTAAAACTGCTCTTGTGCGCTTCTTCTAAAATTAACCTTTTTAATTCCACATCATTCGGAACATAAACCCTTCCTTCAAACAATATTATACCATCTGGTGCCCACGAAAACCCTGCTTGGCCAACTTTCCTCTGAAGGTCCAGATCCACAGATTGAGCTTGTGCAATCCTAAACCGTAGGTCACACGAAATATCCGTCTTGTTCAGCAAGATGCCACCTTCTAACTCTGTAACATGAAGGTTAAGATCTCTGAATTTCTCATATAACCCACATGTACGCATCATTACTTCAGCTTTGACTAAAGCTTTACGACTCAAGGCATCAGCTACTACATTTGCTTTTCCTGGATGGTATTTCAGATCAAAATCAAAGTCCTTCAAGTATTCCATCCATCGTCTTTGTCTCATGTTGAGGTCTCGCTGATCAAACAAGTATTTCAAACTCTTATGATCGCTGAACAAATCAAATTGTGCACCATACAAATGATGTCTCCATATCTTCAATGCAAAAACTATTGCTGCTAGCTCAAGATCATGGGTGGGGTAATTCTCTTCATGTGTCTTGAGCTGTCTGGACGCATACGCTATGACATTTTCCCCTTGCATAAGAACACTTCCCAGTCCCTTAGAAGATGCATCACAGAAAACGGTGTATCTCTTTTCAGGATCTGGTATTGCCAACACTGGCGCTTTAGTCAACTTTCTTTTCAGAACTCTGAAGCTCTCTTCACATTCCTCATCCCAAATAAAGGGTACATCTTTTCTGGTAAGGCGTGACAAAGGTAAGGCGATCTGAGAAAATTTCATAATAAATCTTCGATAATAACCTGCCAAACCTAGAAAGCTCCTGACCTCTGCTACATTCTTGGGTCTTTCCCAACTTAGTACAGCTTCAACTTTAGATGGATCGACGGCTACTCCTCCTTGAGAAATAACATGACCCAAAAACTTAATCTCAGATAGCCAAAACTCACACTTGCTAAATTTAGCATATAACTGCTTGTCTCTGAGGACATCCAAAACGATTCTCAAGTGCTGAGCATGTTCCTGAGGATCTTTAGAATAGATCAAGATGTCATCTATGAAAATCACCACAAATTGATCAAGGTAAGGTTGAAATATTCTGTTCATGTAATCCATAAAGACTGCTGGAGCATTAGTTACACCGAAAGGCATAACCAGGAATTCATAGTGCCCATAACGCGTTCGAAACGCCGTCTTAGACACATCCGAAGACTTGATGCGGATTTGATGGTAACCTGACCGAAGATCAATTTTGGAAAACACAGTTGCCCCCTTGAGCTGATCTAAGAGATCATCAATCCTTGGAAGAGGATACTTGTTCTTGATAGTCACTTTATTAAGTTGGCGGTAGTCTATACACAGCCTCATGCTTCCATCTTTCTTCTTGACTAACAAAATTGGAGCACCCCAAGGTGACACACTAGGTCTGATAAAATGCTTCTGAATCAAATCTTCTAGCTGAGATTTCAGTTCTTTAAGTTCCGTAGGCGACATTCTGTACGGTGCCACAGATACCGGCCCCGCTCCTGGAATTAAATCAATTGAGAACTCCACCTCACGCTCTGGAGGCAAACTAATCACTTCTGAAGGGAAAACGTCTAAATACTCATTCACAATAGGAATATCACTGGGGCTTAACTCTGATTCTGAAGCCACAGTGAGCATGACATAAAATCCCTTATCTTGTGCACAAATAAATTGAATTAACTGATGGGTGCGGTTAATCAATTCAGACAGAGCCACACCTTCCTCTGTATCACTGGTCGGCATATAAATACTTTTCTCTGAACATCCAATATACACATGGTTAGCAGAGAGCCAATCCATGCCTAATATCACGTCAAGTTGCTCCATCGGGAGACATACCAGATCAACATAATAAGTCTTACTAGACACAGTGATAGGACAGTTTTCACAAACATATTTTGCTTCAATTCCGCCCTCAGTAGCGGTAGTTACTAACACTGGAGGATTCAACGGAGACAAAGATAATTGAAGCGTCTCCACACATTTATATGAAATAAAAGAGCATGAAGCGCCACAATCAAAAAGAACTTTTACTGGGTATGAGCCAAGATAACACATACCAGCAATCAGGTCTTCATTTGCCAAGGCCTTTGCACCATCAAGGGAGTACACCCTTCCTTTGCTTGTGGTAGTTCCTTCAGTTCCACTTCTATTCCTCCGTTCTGGACAATTTGCGATAATATGCCCCGGCTTCTTACATCCGTAACAAATACCTGTACCCTTCATGCATTCGCCATAATGTGACTTTCCACAATTGTTGCAAATAGCACCAGCCTTCGGTGAATACGTCTGTTTACCCCTTTGAGGAGATCCCTTCGGTTTCAACTTGTCATGATACTTATCCTGCATCCTACTCTTCCTTCTTTCAAAAGCCGCTGATCTTTCCTTTGAGGTCTTCGCAAGTCCTGCTTCGACCACCAAGCTGTCATGTACTAGTTCATCATAACTTGCCGTTCTTTGGAGACTCACAGCAGTGTCAATCTCGCCTCTTAAACCTCTTTTGTACTGATTCATTTTCCACACCTCATTCTCAGCATATTCATTATGTGTGGAGTAATAGGACAACTCTTCGAATTTCTTTGTAAACTCAGCAACCGACATGTTACCTTGCTTCAATTCCAAGAACTCTTGCTCTTTCTTTACATTGTAAGACACAGGTAAATATTTCTCCAACATTACTCCTTTAAAGTTCTCCCAATACACTTCTACACCATTGGCTTCCATCCTGCGCTGAGCAGATTCCCACCAGTCTTCTGCTGCGCCTCTGAGTTGGTTCGTGGCATAGACCACTTTGTCCTCTTCTGAGCATTCAGCCATTCTAAAGATCTTCTCCATCTGCTTAATCCACTTCCTTGCTTCTTGTGGTTCACCTTCTCCATTGAACTCCGGAGGGTGATGCCTATTATATTCCCGGAACACGGGATTACCAATTACTGGAGGAGGTGGTTGTGGATGGAAACCCTGCCCTTGCTGCATCATTTCCATCCATTGCGGCTGAGATTGGGCCTGTTGCTGAGATTGCTGTTGCATCATCAGCATCATTTGCTGATACTGTAACGCATTATGGGCTTGTTGCTCTTGGTATTGTTGCTGCCAGGCCTGCTGTTGTTGCATCATCTGTTCCCATGAATTCAAACTAGGTCCTCCACTTTCATCGCTAGCTTGATTGGCACGAGGTCTACCTCTTCTTCTCCCAGACATCTTATCCTAGCTGTCATATACAAGTCAAAGTGATCAGTTTTAACCGAATATAACAGTTAGAATAATGTCCTGGATCCAAGAGGTCCACAAACTTGGATTGTACTTTAATGACCCAAGGCACGGTCTGAATCGACCTGCTCTGATACCAAATTGTAACACCCATATAGAGATTGCCTAGGATCTCTTACGAGTATTAAAATTTCGTACCGGATACATTAAATACAATACAGAAAGTTGTTTATTAATTATACAAAGCATATGTCTTTGATACAATCCATAATCCGATACAAAACATTTTCATAATATACATCATGATACACTATTCTTATACAAATGTCCAAATAATAAAGCATGAGCAGCACGATCAATCCGTAGCTTTCTCTTTACCTTTTCGTCGTGCTATCTGCGAGGAACCTGCACCAGAAGGAAAGGGATGAGACATAACGTCTCAGTGAGCTCCTACCCTACCTACTGTTGGCAACCACGGGGGTAACCTAGGGTCGCCGTGCCTACTTTGGCAATCTTGGGGATACCTACGATCGCCAACATTCTTTATTTTTATCGCGATCAGGGGAAACCTAGGATCGCTTCATTGTCTTATCTCATGTATTTCATATTCTATTCTTAAACTTTGACTTATACGGAGTGATCTTGGGGACATCCTATGATCACATCTCGTTTACTAGGAACTAAACATCATCTCTCGTATTACATATAACATGTACGTATTCGTCTTTCATATCATTAAGTTAGCAGTTAGGGTTGAACAAACATAACATTATCTTGGTTCGTTTTACGGAGTGCATCCGGGTGGAGTAACCCCGAAGTACATCTCCCATCATACCGGTGAAATTCCTATCATATCAGGCTAACACCGGACTCCTCTTATCTTTGTGTAGGCAACCCTCTCGGTGAAGCCCCATCCGGCATAATCCGGAGCCTGCTGGACACATCTTACTTACACGCGGACAACCCTCTCGGAGAAGTCCCATCCGGCGTAACCCGGAGCCTGATGGACATGCTTAAATCTTTTAACTTACGTGTGGATAGCCCTTTCGGAGAAATCCCATCCGGCGAAACCCGGAGTCTGATGAACACGTGATCATAATCATATAACGTATTCGTATCGTATTCTTATATCTTAAGTGATCATTCATAAGTGCTTAACCTATAAAGGTTCTAATCTTAATCATCGTATCATTCTTGATGTCGTATAAACTGAACTAGGTTCATATCATTGTTTCATAAGGGATAAACCCTAAACTAGTTCTTGGCTTCACTAGGATTGCTTATGGATTAGTATAATCCTCTCCTAACTTAGTACCTTTCCTCATCTATAAATCATTCATACATTTCCCTAAGATTGGGTCTTTCTATGCCTAATAGCGACACTTAGTCACCACATATCGTTATGAAGTCCGAGGTAGCGTTGGAAAGCCGGAGTGGTGCGAGAAAGGATGAAAAAACAACTTGTTCTGCCAATGCTCACATCGTGTCACGATTTGGAAATCGTGACACGATTTTCTAAACAGAAAATCGTTTGGTCCCTGCCTGTGAAATCGTGACACGATTGGAAAATCGTGACACGATTTTACCTGCAGTTAGACAGCATTTGGCAAGTTTTAAACGTGATTTTGCACCATTTCAGCTTATCCAACATACCCAGACATCATAACATGCTTAAGGATCATTTTCTAAGGCATATAGCTAGCTTATATCAACAATAATCAAGGATTAACATGGAAAGGCAATTAGGTACTAAAAACCCTAAACTAGGTAATTAAGCTGTAACTTTCAAAACTTACTTAAACGGGTTCTAAAACCCTGTGGAGCTCACCTTAATCCACAATTTGGTGCTGATTACACTTGATCTCCAAAGCCCTAAGTTCTCCAACTCTAACTCTTCCCTTGTTCTTCCTTGTTCCTCTTTTCTTTCACTTATTCTAGCTTCCTACTCAAGCTTCCTTGCAAGTGTTTTCTTACTAGGTTTTTGAATGAAGTTTGGAGGGATGATGGCAAGGTGAGATGGGCGTGTAAGATGAGGTGGGGAGAGACCAAAATCTGATTTTGAGAAAGAATGGGGAGGAAATGGAAAACAAGAGATAAATATCTTGTTCTATTTCAAAATAATCTCCCACTTAACATTAATTACAAAAACGCCATTCCTCTTAATTTCTTATTCTTCTTGCTTGCTTCTCAAGTTTCTAGCACAGATAAACGCTACATATAAGCGGGATATTACATCATGCCTCTTTGGTAAGTGGCACCTGCATTTATCAACCCGAAAGGCATTACCCAGTAACAAAAAGTGCCCCAAGGCGTGATAAAGGATGTCTTTTCTCTGTCTTCAACTGCCATCTTGATCTGATTGTATCCAGAGAAGCCGTCCATGAAAGAGAAAACTTTGGACTTAGAAGTACTGTCAACTAATACATCGATTTGAGGTAAAGGGAAATCATCCTTCGGACTAGCCTTGTTCAAATCCCGGTAATCAACACACATCCTGACCTTGCCATCTTTATTTGGAACAGGCACTATGTTGGCCAACCATTGAGGATACTCCGATGTGATAAGAAAACCTGCGTCAATTTGCTTCTGTACTTCCTCCTTGATCTTGAGAGCCATGTCGGGGTGAGTTCTTCTCAGTTTCTGCTTGACTGGTGGGCATTCGGGTTTCAAAGGCAAACGGTGCTCCACGATACGGGGATCTAAACCGGGCATATCCTGGTATGACAATGCGAACACGTCAGCATATTCTTTGAGTAGTTCAATCACCCTTTGTTTGACGGTCGCTCCAAGCAATGCCCCAATCTTGATTTCCTTCTTATCTTCCTCAGTTACTAAGTTGATCACCTCCATTACTTCTTCGTGAGGCTAAATGGTTTTCTTCTCGTATTTTAGTAACCGAGCAATTTCATCTGGAATTTCCTCATCCTCCTCCTCTTCGGCTTCGTAGACGGGAAATTCGAAGTTGGGAGAGAACGCGGGTTATTGTGTTCAACGGGCTCATTGATGTCTAGTCTGCATATGATTGCTGATTGATTTTAGAAAATGAGTGAAAAATGCTGACTTTTTGAAATTGGTTGAAAATAAAAATAAAATATTTTTGGGTTTTTTGTGTTACCATTTTCCAGAAAAGAACAATAAATATAGATATTGGGATAAACCACATTTTCCATTAATGAAGATAGTGCTTGAAACAAAATAGCCCTACATGATTGCACTTTCGTCCTGGGCAAGACGAAAGGATCTTTTTGAAAAAACAGAAAAAACAAAAACGTATTACTTTGATGCATGAATTACGGAAGGGATGTCTCCCACGTCCCAATTACGAACAAGTCCTCCAGGTGTAACAAATGCAGGTACTATCTCATCAGAATCATCTTCTAAGACAGCATTGGCTTCAGGCGGGGCGTTGATGAACCCGGCACTATAAAAATTACTACTGATGGAGCTCGAACCAACACTGCTCTTAGAGGAACCTGCAAAGGAAGCAAAGCCCAGTCCTTCACGATTCTTGTTTTCTGGCAACTGCACTACCTTTCCCCATCCTGCAGCCGTTCCCTCTTGCACCACCTTCTGTGCATCCTTCAAGGAGGCGAAGGACACTCCACCCTTCTTTGGCTCCTTGCCTTCTACAGTCAAACCTTGGAAAGGTGTTCCCTCTGTATCATCAGCGCCAATGAAAGAAAAAGCCGACAAGTGACTTACCAACAGAGCTTCTTCTCCACCCACAGTGATTAACTTTCCGTTCTTGACGAACTTCAGCTTTTGATGTAGTGTTGATGTTACAGCCCCAGCCTCATGGATCCATGGACTTCCCAAAAGACAATTGTATGCAGCCCGGATATCCATCACCTAGAATGTAATCTGAAAGACAGATGGTCCAATTGTAATAGGCAGATCCACTTCCCCAATGCCACACTTCCTTGAGCCATCGAAAGCTTTAACAACCACTCCGCTTCTTCTCATGGGGGTCCCTCTGTAGGAAAGCTGGTCGAGAGTTGTCTTGGCCATTACATTCAAAGAAGAACCAGTGTCCACAAGTACATTTGATAGAGCATCAGACTTGCAATTCACTGATATGTGTAATGCCAGATTGTGATATCTTCCCTCCTCCGGGAGTTCTTCGTCACTAAAACTTAGATTGTTGCATGTAGTGATGTTTCCCACTATCCCATCCAATTGACTAACCGTTACGTCCTTCTCCACAAATGCTTGGTCCAACACCCTCATCAAAGCCTCACGATGCGCTTCAGAATTCAACAGCAATGACAGAATGGATATCTTGGAGGGGGTTTGTAGAACTGGTCCACTACCTTGTACTCACTCTTCTTGATCAATTTCAAAACTTCATCGTGATTCGAGTTCCCACTGGCCCCACTAGATTGGCCCACCTCCTCATTTGCACTAGGATCATTCATTGTCACTTGTTCAATTACTGGATTACTCGCTTTCTTCGGAAACACTGTTGGGATGACACACCCGTTCCTCAGTATCCTACTCCCACTGGCAATATTGTCCACATAAGTTAGAGAGGGTAAAGGTACTTCCTGTTCATCTTCCAACATCGTGGCATTGTATTTGTACGGGCCCGCTTTCTGAGAGGTATACGGTACAGGTCCTGGCAAACAGATCACCAGAGGAGTAATGGCTGGCTTCTCACTGTTATAGGCTATCTCCAACTGTTTGAACTCAGGAGTGATGACACAAATCTCCTTATCTTTCCTTGTGATTATTAACTCCCTGCTATCTATTAGTCCTTGTATATCGTCTTGCACTTTTTGACATCCTTTTAGATCCATGAGACACACCTCACATGCTGCATGGTTGTGATCAAACAAAGCTACCTCACACATCTTAATGTGTATCGGAACCAGGGGGTCCGAACATGCTGGACATTAAGGATGACACCATCTTCATAACAGTCTTGTATCATATTAACAGCTGGTCCATGGTTCAGCAGAGGGTTTGCCTGAACATTTGGGTTCTGGTCTTTGAAAGACAATATGTTGGCTCAGACCAACTTCTGCACCTCATTCTTCAAAGGATAGCAGTTCTCAGTATCATGGCCTGGGGCCCCTCGGTGAAAAGCACAGGTAAGCTCGGGTCGGAACCAGGCTGGTGGTGTTACCGGCATAGGAGGAGGCGGCTTTGTGTTTACTAGGTCTTTAGCAAGCAAGGCTGGTAGTAATTCTGCATACTTCATGGGAATGGGATCGAAGGTTGTTCTTTGGCGGTATTGTAGGTTAAATGGTTGTTGAGGATTCTGTGGACGGTTTTGTTGTTGTGGATGGTATTGTTGGGGAGGTTGTTGTTGAAAGGGTTGTTGATATGGGTATTGCGATCTTTGTTGTGGAAAGTGTGGTTGATATCCTGGGTTTGGGATGGCTGATGTGACATTTGCAACTTGGCGGTATGGTGTGTAACCTTGTTGGGGCCTGCCATGAGCTACCATTCCCACTTCTTGTTCCTTCTTCGCAAAATGATTCCCAAACTTCTTAGTGCCACTAGCAGCAGGGATACTCTCCATGGTCAATCGTCCTTCTCGGACACCTTCCTACAAACCTACTCCCATGTTAACCATTTCAGTAAAGTCTGTAGGCACACTCGCGACCATTTTCTCATAGTAAAATTGACCAAGGGTCTTCAAGAAGATTTTGGTCATCTCTCTCTCTTCTAAAGGTGGGACAATTTGAGCAGCCACTTCCCTCCAGCGTTGGGCATACTCTTTGAATGTTTCTTTGTCCTTCTGAGTCCCGATCTAGGGCCATGTCCAAGTTATACTTATATTGGCAGATAAAAGCCTCGCCAAGATCGTTGAAAGTGCGGATGCTAGCACTGTCAAGGTTCATATACCATTTCAAGGTAGCACCAGTCAGACTGTCCTGAAAGAAGTGGATAAGAAGCTTGTGGTTGTCAGTGTACATAGACATCTTTCTTGCATACATCACCATATGGCTGCGTGGACATGTATTTCCTTTATACTTTTCAAAGTCAGGGACCTTGAATTTGTGTGGTATTGTAACATTAGGGACCAAGCAGAGTTCGCAGGCATATCTCCCAAACAGGTCTATTCCCCGGAGAGCTTCAACTTCCCGCTGCATACCGTCAAATCTTTCCTGAAGTTCATCCATCTTGTCAAAAGTTCCAACACTTTCAGCATGAAAGATGGGTTCAGCCTCTTGTTGAACGGTGTGGATAAGAGGTACTGAGTAGGTCATCGTAGCTTGTGGGAAAGACGGGCCGGGTTGTGAAACCGGTGTTGACTGTTGAGCAAAGGGAAGTGGAACTTCGGACACAGCGGGTTAAAAAATTTCCACTAACTGGGGGTGGCATTCCCCACGTGCAATCCAGAGGCATAAACAAAGGTTGAGAAGGCACCGTGGATAGTGGGGTAGTGCTTATGAATGGTTGTTCCACAACAGCAGCGGCAGATTGAGAACCCTGAGCCGACAATAGTGCACTCATCATAGCTGTTAATCTATCCATCCCCTCTCGCAGACTAGCAACCTCTTCTCAAAGATTCTGATTTTCTTGCTCGACAAGATCCATCCTCTTCTTCTGATTAGCTCGAGTATTGTAAACACGGGTAGGCTTGCGAAGAATTCGTCAGGCCACTTTCTTTGATGGCGGCAGATTAACCGTTTATTGGTGAACAAATTGTGAGACTCGATTTGGAAACTATGAATGCAGTATGATGCATGATTATGCTTATGCAAAAAAGAAAAATTTGTTATCGAAGGACTTTTCAAAGTAATTGTAAATATCATAGTTTGAACATTTCATTTAAAATATTACAAACAATCCCCTTTTTTAGGAACAAAGTCAAGGGATATGCTCAAAAGTTCATCAGTAGAAATCTTGAAAAAGCCCCGATATTTCAAACTTGAGGATGCCAAGTGATCTCCCATAACGAGCTTGAAAAATCCTCCGGACTAGTCACTAAAGATCGTAGCTTCCTTAAGTTTGTCAAATCTGGGCTTTTGAAGTTATATTTCTGAGTGTTTCTCTTTGTGAGGTTCATTCCTACGATGTTTACAACAAAACTTGTCTAAGTCCTTTGATACTTAATAAAAAAATGTTTATGAATGAATGCATGTATGCATGATTATGCTAAAGAACGGAGAAAACATGGTGAGGTTAAGTCCATAATGTTGGAGTCAAGGGTAAACCCGCCATTTGGTAAGGACTATGGTTTCATATGTACCTGTATCACGGGTTCTACCAAGTTCCCAAAGTCATTGACCACTTCCGAATGTTGTCGGGTTACAGGACTACTCCCGGTCCAACAACGTTCGTAGGAAAGTCTCGTTTGAGTGTAGTATCGTGTATCAACCAATTCAAGACTACTCTTGATTAGCCAACGCACTATGTCCTAAAAGGCCAAGATGGGTTAAAGGTAACTAAAGGTCCTCAACTTCATAGGTCACTTGGAAATATCAATGCCGAACACGACTACTCATGCCAACATAGTAATACTTCCAAGATTCCTCCATTGAGCGGGGTTATCACATGTGCCACATACGAAACTCACTCTCGGAAAGACACTTTGATTATACCACCATCCTATCTTATGTTTCCCTCAAGTCCGGGTGTATGACTTATCTCACCACTCACGTAAAAAGATAAACATTTAAGCACGTATTTACAATTATAAATAGAAATAAAGCATAAAGATAAAGAAAAGCAAGATAGGTTTAACCCACTTAGGATTTTGGTCCCCAGTGAAGTCGCCATTTTTCTGTCACGGTGATTTTTGGATATCAAGCTATTAGTTAGCGTTGACTAGCAATTTTAAGTTCACCACCGATCTTTTATTTTTTCCGAGGAAAAAGGAGAAAGTTTGAAAAAAAACCTTATTTTTTAGAGATCAAAGGTCTGGGGGTTGGTTACGCAAAGGGAAGGTATTAGCACCCTAAACGTCTATAGTACTCTATAGAAACCTCTTGTTTTTATTTTATCTTTATGCTAAACTGATTATTTGTTTGTAAATAAATGCTTAAGTGTAGAAGAGACTAAAGTGATGAGTTTAAAAGAAAGGAAAGTGTTTTTGTTATTTTGTTGATTTGGAAAGACAAAGTCTTTTGCCTATGTACCCGAGCGGGATCAAAATCACGTAGTCCGGTGTAAAAAGCGGAGTGATTTGTTTTGATTGATTTTAAAGTTTTGAAAAAATGTTTTGAGGAAGATAAGAGGCCGAAAAGACATAGAAGAAATAAAATGTGAGTTTGATTGATTTTAATTGAAGAAAAAGTTTGATTGATTAAAGATTGATTAAAATTTGATTAAGAAAGAAAAGACATTTGGTTTGAAATCCAAGGTTGAATGTCTTTGAAATTTTTGTATGAAATGTTTTTTGATTTTGACTATTTGACTTTTTTTGAGAAAGATTAATTCCTAGCGTCCAAGACTAGAGTAAACTGAGATAATTTGAAGCGCGCCGGATCCCTCAAAATGATGTTGGATCAAGTGAGGGTCCTTTTCCTCGGATACGGTCCTTATTACATTTTATCGTCCTCGACATAAAGCGGAATAGATAAATGTGGTGTCGTTGCGAAACTCACATTTATTATTTTACATTGTCCCTAAATACATTCTAATCAATAAAAATGACAAAATAATAAGTAAAAATAAAATTGCAAAATGCATAAAAATAAATACGCTAAAAACAAATAAAGGAATAAAAATGCATGAAATGCAAGACAATAAATAAATATGTTGCATAAAAGTAAATAAAAAAATAAAAATGCATGAAATGAAAGACAATAAATAAATATGTTGCATAAAAGTAAATAAAAAAATAAAAATGCATGAAATTGAAGACAATAAATAAATATGTTGCATAAAATAAATAAAGAAAATAAAAATGCATGAAATGCAAAGCAATAAATAAATATGTTGCATAAAATAAATAAAGAAAATAAAAATGCATGAAATGCAAGACAAGAAATAAATATGTTGCATAAAATAAATAAAGAAAATAAAAATGCATGAAATGCAAGACAAGAAATAAATATGTTGCATAAAATAAAAAATAAAATAAAAATGCATGAAATGCAAGACAAGAAATAAATATGTGCCATAAAATAATAAAAAAATAAAAATAAATAAAAAAAATAAAATGCAATAAAATGATAGAAGGAAAGAAAAGAAAATAAATAAATAAATAAATAAAAATGCAAGAAATAGTAAAAAAAACAAAGGAAAAAAAAACAAAAAAAGGTGGGGCCCGCGGTCAAAGGGAAAAGAAGTTAACTTCTTCTTCCTCCCCATGCAACCGATCAGTAACAACAACAATACTTGGAGAAAAAATTTAACAACTCAAAAACTCAAACAGACCTCAAAAATCACAAATGAATATACCCTCTTGCTCGATTTTTCGCACTGATCATGAATCTTTGTTTAGATTTCACAGTAGAGGTTTGTGTAAAAAAAACGTAATCAACAACTTCAAATTCAAAAATGCAAAAATATAAATTAAGCAATTCTAAGCAAAATTAAACATTGGAAAAGCTTCACTACACTTCCAGGAACTCAAATCAATCGGAATCTACCTTGTTTAAACTTTGAAAATAGTCCAACTCACTAACACTTTTTCTTGCAAAATTGTGGTTTTAATTTCACAATTTTGGGTGGTTTTTCTTGAGGTTTTGAGTGTTTTTGGTTTGTTGGATGTGTTTATGAACTTTTGATGGAAGAATGGTGGAGTTTCATGAAGAAATGAAGATTTTGAAATTTTTGATGAAAATGGTGTTTTTTTTCCTCAATTTTTCGGCCCCCCTCCCTCACTAATTTTGTTGGGTACTTATAGAGGGAGAAACTTGGTCAGCAAGAGTGCAAAATTAGGTTAAGTGGGGAGTGAGAAAGGGTAGTTTGGATTTTTTGCAAGAAAATGAGTTTTTTGGCACTTTTTTGATGATTTTTGGTGGTGAGTGATGATGTGTTGAAAATGATGAGGTGTTATGTGTGAGGATGATTCTAGGTGCACAAATTGATGGGAAAGAAATGAAATAAGAGTGAAATGTGCATTTTAGGTAAATTTGTCAAAGTTTAGTGTTTTTTTTTTAAATTTTGAATCTTGATGATTTTGAAAATAAAATAAAAAAAAATGGTGTGAAATTGTGATTTTTGTGATTAGAAATGTAATAGGAATGAAAGGAAATAAAATTGGAATGTTTGGTGTGAAAACATAGTTTTTAAAAGAAAATTGAATTTTGGTCAACTGTTGACTTTGGTCAAAGGTTGACTTCGGTCAACAGTTGACATTGATTCACATTGACTTTTTTTTTTGAAAAAAAAAACAAAAATTTTAGGAAATAAGAAGAAAGAAAAGAAAGTTTTAGTTGGGGCAAAAATGGGGTATGACACACTCTAGAAAGGGTAGACTGGACTGGTCAATCAGGTTGACGGTGAACTAGAATAAATTTTTTAAGCGTGATTCTCTCTCTCTCTCTCTCTCTCTCTCTCTCTCTCTCTCTCTCTCTCTCTCTCTCTCTCTGTAACATCTCTCTCTCTCTCTCTCTCTCTCTCTGTAACACCCATATTGAGATTGCCTAGGATCTCGTACGAGTATTAAAATTTCGCATTGGATACATTAAAATTACAATACAGAAGGTTGTTTAATAATATACAATGCATAAGTCTCTGATACAATCCAAAATCTGATACAAAACTTCCTCAGTAATATACATCATAATACATCATTTATGTACAAACATCCATATAATAAAAGCAGCACGATCAATCCAAAGCTTTCTCTTTACCTTTACGTCGTGCTTCCTGTGAACCTGCACCAGAAAGAAAGGGATGAGACATAATGTCTCAGTGAGCTCCGGCCCTACCTACTGTTGGCAACCACGGGGAAACCTAAGGGTCGTTGTGCCTACTCTGGGCAATCTTGGGGATACCTATGATCGCCGTCATGTCTTAATCTTTAAGTTAGAAGTTAGCGTTGAACAAACATTACATTATCTGGGTTCGTTTTACGGAGTGCATCCGGGTGGAGTAACCCCGAAGTACATCTCCCATCATACCGGTGAAATTCCTATCATATCAGGCTAACACCGGACTCCTCTTATCTTTGTGAGGACAACCCTCTCGGTGAAGCCCCATCCGGCATAATCTGGAGCCTGCTGGACACAACTTAACTTTTAATGTGGACGACCCTTTCGGTGAAGTCCCATCCGGCATAATCCGGAGCCTGCTGGACATGCTTAATCTTTTAACTTACGTGTGGATAGCCCTTTTCGGAGAAATCCCATCCGGCGTAATCCCGGAGTCTGATGAACACGTGATCATAATCTTATAGTATAATCTTAACTTGCTCTTATTCTTTAAGTAATCATTCATAAGTGCTTAACCTATAAAAGTTTCTAAACTTCACTATTGTATCATCCTTGGACTTGTATATACTGAATCGAGTGCATAACATTGCTTAGTAAGGGATAAACCCAAAACTAGCTCCTTAACCTCTATATGTCAACTTATGGATTAAGGTATCCATCTCTCAATATGGTACCTATCCTCATCCTATATTTATCTATACATTCTCTAAAGGATAGATCTTCTAATACTTATTAGTGACACTTAGCCATTACATGTTGTTTATTGAGTCTGAAGCAGTATTAGACAGCCAGAATGGTGCAAGGACAGAAGAAAAGCAATATGGCCTTGTACACTGTGCCATCGTGACACGATTTTCTACCCAGAAATGGTGGCAAGTTCTGCCTATGAAATCGTGACACGGTTGCAAAATCGTGACACGATTTTGAGTGCAGTTAGACAGCATAGGGCAAGTTCAAAACGTGATTTTCACCATTCTTGGCTTATCCAAGCATACCTGTACTTGCAGTGAGTACAATGCTTCTAGAAACTAGGGTTTCTGTGCTGTGTTTTGGTCATGCCTCGGGAATGGTCCCGAGGTTACTATTTGTAGCCTTTTTTGGGCCTACCCGGTCATGGTTTTGGGCCTAAATCATAAAAGGGCCAAAACCATGACTTGGGCGCCCTCGTAAGCTGCTGAGGGCGCCCCCAAAGGGTTATGTGTGATTGTCAAGTGGGCCCTATGCCCTCTTGGAGGACGTCCAGCCCTATTTTAAGGGTTCACACCCTTGGCTTTGGGGTCTTAATTCCTAGATAGTGAGAACTACGGTCCACAGCCCAACAAGCACGAGTCTTGGTACAAGGCGAAGTGATTAAATTGTTTACAGGGAGTCTGTCTATGATCCTTTGCCCGGCAAGTGGGGCTTACTAGTCACGAAGCCATGAAAAAATTTTATGAATACCAGCCCAACGTGGGTGTTTAAACCCTGCGTGGGTACTAGCCCAACACGGATACTAGCCCAGCGTGGGTATTAGCTCCATGTTTTGTTTTGTGTACCTTAGTGGGCGGCACTAGCCCTACGAGAGTGTGGGCGCCAGCCCAACAGGAATATTTATGCTAGCCCAACAAGCACAAGTCTTGGTACAAGGCGAAGTGATTAAACTGTGTGTAGATTGCCGCGCCCTTTGGACCGCGTGTTGAGGACGCTTCTTATTGGGATCCGACGGTTGGCGTGAGGCGACCGTTCGCTCTCGTTGACGTGTCGTAATCTTAGCGGTTCTCGGAAATCGTGCCAACTTAAGTGACGTCATCTGCGCGTTTTCCCAGGCTTTTCACTTTAAACTGAACGCGGATCTAATCAGTTCCTTTCTTTGTCTTTTCACTTTCCTTCTCCTTTCTTTGTCCGAACGCACGTCCCTCGCCATTTGCAAACAGTTCTTAGAATCAACGCTTTCCTCCAGAATCAAATCAGTCCCTTTCCTCGTCCGGCTTTCTTCATTCGAAACAGGTAATCCCTTTTTTAGAATTCATCTTCTGATCGTTAGCGCTTCGTTTTTGTAATTCAACTAGGACATGGTAGTTATCAGGGAGTGTGATGGGAAGGGAAACGTGTTATCTCCGGCTAACTCGGAGGAAAGGGATGCGTTATTGAGAGAGGCGGTTAGGCTTGCGAAACGATCGGACGGGACCACCGATTGGGTTGCCTTTGAGAATGCCTACTATGGCCATTCCCTTTTAGGGGAGTTTTCGACCGACTCGAGTGATAGCGAGGGTAAAGACGATAGCGGGAATTCATCTGATTGTGTTATTCTTTCTGTTCGTCCAGGTCCCTCGAAAGAAAATCACGGTATGGCGTCCGCTAGTGATTTGGGGCTAGGGGGTTCTACTAGCGAAATGATGCGCTTGGAGTCCGTGTTTATGGATCCTGAACGAGTGGGGCTGTTCCGAAGCAAGGTGAATGTTTCTTCGACAGGGTGCGAAGATGATGTGGTTCTGGAGCCCTGCCGTCCTGGTGAGAAAGTATACTTACGGATGCCAAGGAGTAGGGCCCACGAGTTCTTCTATATGTATGCGGCGGTCTTTGAAGATTTGGGCGTGAAGTATCCATTCACGCCCTTCTCCGAAACTGTCCTGAGGTGGTTGAATGTGGCGCCCTCGCAGCTTCAGCCCAACAGTTGGGCGTTCATCCGGGCCTTTGAGATAGCTTGCGAGGGATTAGGCTTTGAGCCTTCCGCCGGGTGTTTCTTTAGCTTCTATGGTACTCGGGGGGTGGACAAATCGTCTTGGGTCTCTGTTGGCGCGCACCCTGGGAAACGGTTGTTTCCACCTTACGCCTCTCATTACAAGAACTGGAGACGGACATTCCTTAGGGTGAGGGGAGGAGGGCGCGTACACAATGAATTAAAATTTCCCATTTGCTGGACGAGTTCCCCAGCTTCCATTACGGGGTTTGCTTTCGAACAGTTGAGTGCGTATGAACAAGGTGTCGTTTCCTTCCTGGATAAAATGCTGCCCATGGATATCCGGGAATTGCTGAATAGAGAGGGAGATGTCGATAGCTTAGAGACCTATTTGCGTGAGTTGATTTCATAACTTTGCTTGTCTAACTTTTTGCCTTTCTCTTTATTAATTATTTGTGTAATGGCGCTGGTCTTTTGACTTGCAGAATCAATGGCGCCACTAACAGCTGCAGAGAGGAAGCAGTATTTGGCGGAGCTGAAGGCCAAGAGGTCGGGCGGGGTGGCTGACACTAGCGACTCTTCTGGGCTCATCCTTCGTAAGTCCAAAAAGAAAGCCGAGGTTGTTCCTGACGCTCAACCTGAGTGTGCTGTGGACGCGGCGCAGGAGAAGACTCAGGAGGAGAAGAAAAGGAAGGCGGCGGATCGGGAGGAGGGGGTGATAAAAGAGAGGAGGTCGAAGCGGGCGCACTCTCATCCCGCCATTGAATTTACTGGCCCCAGCCGGGATGTTCGGTCTTTCTGGGACAAGGATTTTGATTTCGAAGCCTACGTGAAAGAAAAGATGGTTTGCAATCCTGATGATGTGACAGCTGGGATGCAGAACCCTATTCCTTTTGCGACGAGGGATATCGGCGTGAACTGTTTGCGGTCTATCATGCTTTTGATGTCCGTTGACTGCAAATATGCGGAGTCAGTTCGTAATGGAGAAACGTTGTTGGAAAGGGTGAAGCTGCTGGAGAAGGAATTACAAGAGGTTCAAGAGGGCAAGGAGAAAGAGGTCAGAGAGGCGGCGGAGGCGCTGAGGGCCGAGTTCGACGAAAAAATCATTGACCTGAAGGTTGGTCATGACGCTGACTTAGCTGGGAAGGACGCGGTGATCATTCGTTTGAGGAAAGAGGTCGCCTCGGGGGTTGATAGGGAGACGGCGTTGCAGGCTGAAGTTGCGGAAGCCAAAGGAGAACTGGCGCTGTCTTTTGAGACTGGGTTTGAGCGTGCGAAAGAGCAGGCCGCCTTCCTCCATCCTGAAGCTGATCTTTCGTCTATGGATTCTTTCAAGATAATTGTAGATGGCGTCCTTGTGGACGAACAATAGTCTTTGTTGTAACTTTAATTTACTTTGAACTTTCTTGAATTTGTATTGATGCGTGCTTTGTACTATATTTCGTTGGTTTCTTGTTCAATGATGGCGATGATAATGCTTCTTGGGTGGTAGTTATTACTTGTACGTTTTCTCGATTCATTTAAGATTGTCAAACCGTTGAGCTTTCCGCTGTTATTGCTCTATTGAGGTATCTTATGTATGAATTCTTTATTTTCGCGACGTGTTCGTTTTCTTCTTGCGACGCCTTAGGGTTAAGGACTTAAGTGGCGATTTTGTTTTTCGGCTCGCGACGTCTTAGAGCCCTCTTGGGGGTTAAGGAATTAGGCGGCACTCTTGTTTTTCGGCTCGCGACGTCTTAGAGCCCTCTTGGGGGTTAAGGAATTAGGCGGCAATCTTGTTTTTCGGCTCGCGACGTCTTAGAGCCCTCTTGGGGGTTAAGGAATTAGGCGGCAATCTTGTTTTTCGGCTCGCGACGTCTTAGAGCCCTCTTGGGGGTTAAGGAATTAGGCGGCGATCTTATTTTTCGGCTCGCGACGTCTTAGAGCCCTCTTGGGGGTTAAGGAATTAGGCGGCGATCTTATTTTAAGCTCACGACGTCTTAGAGCCCTGTCTTTTAGGGTTAAGGAATTAGGTGGCAATCTTATTTTAAGCTCACGACGTCTTAGAGCCCTGTCTTTTAGGGTTAAGGAATTAGGTGGCAACCCCTTTGGGGTTAGGCGCGCCCTTTGTGAGTTGATGCTACCTAGCTTGTTTCGGCGATATCTGTGATACTGGAGTCAAACAGAGATAAGCGTAAACGGAAATTGGTGCCTCATTAAAAACCCAGCTTTCGCGGGGAAAAGAGTGCTCCCTTATTCCTCTTTGTTAATTGACATCAAAATACAAAAAATTCAAAAGAAAATGCAAGCAAGTTTTTACAGCAGTTCGACCTTGTTTGGCTTGTTTGTAGGAATGGTGAAGTACTCAGCTGTAGTAATGGCGTAGGTTGGCGGCATTCCAGGTTCGTGGTATCGTGTCTCCATTCAGCTCTTCCAACTTGTATGCTCCGTGTGCTAGCTTTTCCCTGACTCGGTATGGTCCTTCCCAGTTGGGAAGTAACTTTCCAATTCGGGTGGGCGCGACGACCTGTCTTAAGACCAAATCTCCTTCTTTCATGTCTCTTGGTATTACTTTTGAATTGTACCGGCGGGCTGCTCTTTGTTTGGCGGCGAATTCCCGGATGTGGGCGGCTTCCCGTACCTCGTCAATCATGTCTATCCCACATAGTAAGCTCGCCTCATTAGCCTCCTCTGAGAAGTTCTCCCGGCGCCATGTTGGTGTGTCAATTTCTACAGGCAGCATGGCGTCGGCGCCGTATACCATGGTGAACGGGGTTTCCTTGGTTGTGGAATGAGGCGTCGTGTGATATGACCAGAGCACTTCATGCAATTGGTCAGCCCAAAGTCCTTTGGCGTCGTCAAGCTTCTTTTTTATGCCGTTCAAGATCACCTTGTTCGCAGATTCGGCTTGCCCGTTTGCTTGGGGAGTGATGACTGAAACAAACTTCGTCTGGATTCCGAGTTGATTGCAGAATTCTACCACCTTGGAACTGGCGAACTGGGTCCCGTTGTCAGATACTATAACTTTGGGAAGCCCAAACCTGCATATTATTTTCTTCCAGTAGAAGCGTATTACTCTGTCCGCCGTGATTTTGGCGACCGCTTCGGCCTCGACCCACTTCGTGAAGTAATCCACTCCGACTATGAGAAATTTCAGTTGTCCTGGTGCCAACGGGAATGGGCCTACAATATCCACTGCCCACTTATGAAAAGGCCATGGGGAAAAGACCGAGGTGAGTTCGCAAGCAGGGGCGTGCTTCTTATCAGAAAATCTTTGACACTTGTCACACTTTCGTACAAAGTCTGCGCTCTCTTGGATCATTGTTGGCCAGTAATAACCTGCTCTCAACAGCTTCGCGGCCAAGGATCGTCCGCCGATGTGGCTCCCACATACGCCTTCGTGCACTTCTAAAGAGGACGAGGTGAGTCTCGTTTTCACCTAAGCATCTGAGCAGAGGCGATGCCTTGCCTCTCTTGTATAATTTGCCAGCGACCATGCAATACTTTGAAGCCTTCTTTCGTATCTGCAGTTCTTCCTCCTCGCTTTTGGGATTAAACGCTCCTGTGAGGTATTTGATGAGAGGCGTCATCCACCCCTCCTCCTCATTCTCCACGGCGCCTACTTCCATGATCTCTGTGCTGGGGGCCGCCAGCACCTCCTGGATGACCGTTCTGTTGTTCCCCGGGCGTTTGGTGCTGGCCAGTTTAGACAAAAGGTCGGCTCTTGAATTCTGCTCTCTTGGAACGTAGATTGCTTCGAAGAACTTGAAGGTGGAGGCTAAACTGTTGACCTTTGCTAAGTATTTGGTAAGTTGACTGTCCTTCGCTTGGTATTCCCCGGTAATTTGGCTCGTCACCAACTGGGAGTCGCTCCTCGCTCTCAAGTTTTCCGCTCCCATCTCTTGTGCCAACTTCATGCCCGCTACTAGGGCTTCATACTCTGCTTGGTTGTTGCTCGCCTTGAACTCAAATCTCAGCGACTGCTCTATGATTAGGTCCCCTGGACCCTCCAACACTATGCCGGCTCCACTACCTTTGAGGTTTGATGATCCGTCGACCGATAACAACCATACGAAAGGGGCGACTTCTTCCACAGGGGATGAGAATTCCACTAGGAAGTCAGCCAGGACTTGTGACTTTATGCTGCCTCTAGGAAGATATTGAATGTCATATTCGGACAATTCCACTGCCCAGGATACCATTCTTCCCGCCAGGTCTGGTTTCCCCAACACTTGCTTGATGGGGTAGTTGGATTTGACAACAACTCTATGTCCTTGAAAATACGGTCGCAGCTTCCTCGCTGTTGCTACCACTGCTAGAGCCAGGCGCTCTATTTTCTGGTATCTCAGCTCAGCTCCCTTGAATACCTTGCTCACAAAATACACTGGTTTTTCACCTTCGTCAGAATCTTGCACGAGGACGGAACTCATAGCGTTTTCTGATATAGACAGGTAGAGGAAGAGCACGGCGCCCGCATCTGGACGATGTAGAACTGGCGGGCTGGAGAGAAACGTCTTTATCTTTGTGAACGCCTCTTCGCATTCTTCAGTCCATTGGAAAAGTTCCTTCTTCTTTATTGAGGCAAAGAAAGAGAAAGCTTTATCGCCGGCACATGATAAAAACCTGGAGAGCGCTGCGAGCCTACCCGTCAACTGCTGCACCTCCTTGATGCTAGAGGGGCTTCTCATGTTGATTATCGCCTGACACTTGTCAGGGTTTGCTTCGATACCGCGCCGGGTCAGCATGAAGCCTAGGAATTTCCCTGCGTGAACCCCAAAAGAGCATTTGGCCGGGTTGAGACGCATGTTATACGCGCGAACTTGATCGAAAATCTCTTCCAGATCCTTTGCATGGCTTTTGTCATGTTTTATTTTTACTACCAGATCGTCGATGTAGACCTCCAAATTCTTTCCGATTTGTTCTGCAAAGGCGGTGTCCATTAACCTTTGAAAGGTGGCGCCGGCGTTCTTTAAGCCAAAAGGCATAACTTCGTAGTGGTAGTTGTGGTGATTAGTCATGAAGGCCGTTTTTGGGGCGTCGAGAGGATCCATCTTTATTTGGTTGTAGCCGGAGTACGCGTCCATGAAACTCAGGGTTTGGTACCCTGACGCGTTGTCGATAAGGTGGTCAATGTTTGGGAGGGGATATGGGTCTTTTGGGCAAGCGGTGTTCAGGTCGGTGTAGTCGACGCACATGCGCCATTTTCCGTTAGCTTTCTTTACGAGGACGACGTTCGCCAGCCATGTAGGATACTTGATTTCACTTATGAAACGGGCGTCTCTTAACTTGGCCACCTCTTCATCTACTGCTTTCCTCCTTTCTTCGCCTAATTTCCTTTTGCGCTGAGCCACTGGCTTCACTCCTGGGCGTAGGGCGAGGTGGTGGCATACGATGGTAGGATCGATGCCGGGCATGTCTGATGGTTGCCAGGCGAACAGGTCTAAGTTTTTTCTCAGGAGATCCACTAGATTTTGCTCTTCGGCGGGATTCAAAGAGGTCCCCACCTTGGTGGTTTGATGTGGCTCCGGGCCTATTGTGACTTCCTTCAGATCCTCCGTGGGTTCAAGACGTTCGTTCTGGAATTCTTCCCTTGGATCCAAGTCGATGACGTTAACTTGCAACGTTTCGCTGTGGCTGCGAAGTTGTTGGATCTGTTGCCGTACTGCTTTCGCCGCCTCCGGGTCCATGAACAACGATGGCGATGGTGGTTGTTTTCGGGTCGGTTATCAAAGTTCAAAAAATTTCGACTGAAGGCTTCCCGTCGGGACTGCGAATTTCGGAGGGACGAATTGACGTTTTGAACAAGAAACGGGGCGTTTGATTCGAGTTAGGGGTAGGTCTAGGGAGATATGGTGGATATACGGCGCTCTGATTGCTCTCAGGGGCCGTGTATCGATCGTTTTTCTCTGGGAGACGGTGGCTAGGTCAGTTTTACCGTAGCCCCACGGTGGGCGCCAACTGTACTTGCAGTGAGTACAATGCTTCTAGAAACTAGGGTTTCTGTGCTGTGTTTTGGTCATGCCTCGGGAATGGTCCCGAGGTTACTATTTGTAGCCTTTTTTGGGCCTACCCGGTCATGGTTTTGGGCCTAAATCATAAAAGGGCCAAAACCATGACTTGGGCGCCCTCGTAAGCTGCTGAGGGCGCCCCCAAAGGGTTATGTGTGATTGTCAAGTGGGCCCTATGCCCTCTTGGAGGACGTCCAGCCCTATTTTAAGGGTTCACACCCTTGGCTTTGGGGTCTTAATTCCTAGATAGTGAGAACTACGGTCCAATACCCAAACATCATAACAGCTTAAGGGATAAATTTCTAAGGCATATTGATAGATTACAACATGATTGATCAAGGAATTACAAGAAAAGGGAATTAGGGCACTAAAATCTCAAACTTGCTCATATTACTATAAACATTCAAACTTACTCAAGCGGGTTCTAAAACCCTGTGGAGCTCACCTTAAACCTCAATTGGTGCTTGCTAAAAATTCTGAACTCCAAGTCCTAGCTTCAATCTAACACTCCTCTTAATTCTTCCTTGTTTCTTCTTTTACTTCCTCTTGTTCTACCTTTCCAAAAACAAGCTTACTTGCAAGAAATTCCACAAGAATTGGATATAGGCTTGATGGGTGATGAGAGGTTGAGGAGGGCGTGTGACTAGAGAGGGTGAGGGAGAGAAAACTGGTTTTGGAAGAGTGAGAAAGATGAGAAGAAAATGATGAAAAATATCTTGGTCCCCTTTTTATAAATCTTTCCCTCCCAAACTTCCAATTTACGGAAATGCCATTGCTTGCTCAACAATCTTATAACATTGCTAACAGTTACTTATAAGCGGGATATTACAATCTATCCCCCTTAAAGAAATTTCGTCCTCGAAATTTAGAATTTACCTAAAAATTGATGCGGATAGTTCTCTTGCATCTCTGACTCTAGCTCCCACGTTGTTTCGCCATCGGGAGAACCTTTCCAAAGCACCTTAACAATTGGGATCTCTTTGATCCTCAAGTACTTAACATCACGATCAATAATTTGATCTGGTTCAGGTTGAAATGTTAAATATGATCTCAAATCAATACCGTCCAACTCCACTGGTTGAAAAGGATCGGGAATGAATTTCCTCAATTGGGAGACGTGGAAGACATCATGCAAACCTGACATGGCCGGTGGCAGCGCTAATTGATAAGCTGCTGGACCGACACGTCTAAGTATCTGGAATGGTCCAGCATATCTTGGACAAAGTTTCTTGGTTCTAAAAGCTCCTCTTAGGCCCAACTTAGGTGTGACTTTAAGGAATACATGATCTCCAACTTCTAACTCTAAAGGCCTTCGTCTCTTATCAGCATAACTTTTCTGGCGACTTTGGGCTGTTCTCATCTTATCCCGAATGGACTTAATTTTTAAAGTAGTCTCCTGAATGATTTCTGGTCCCAAAATGCTCTTATCTCCGACCTCAGCCCAACAAAGTGGGGTTCTACACTTCCTGCCATACAAGGCTTCATAAGGCGCCATCCCAATATTAGAATGATAACTGTTGTTGTAAGAAAATTCGATCAATGGCAAATGATCATTCCAACTTCCTCCGTCTTCTAGGACACACGCACGTAGCATATCCTCTAATGTCTGAATAGTTCTCTCGGACTGACCGTCTGTTTGAGGATGATGGGACGTGCTCATCTTTAATCTCGTTCCTAAAGCTCTCTGAAAAGCTTTCCAAAAATGGGATGTGAAGATCGGATCTCTATCAGATACAATACTAACAGGAACACCATGAAGCTTTACAATCTCCGAGATAAACAGTTCGGCATACTGAGAGGCTCGATAAGTAGTCTTAACTGGCAAGAAATGAGCAGACTTGGTTAATCGGTCCACTATTACCCAAATGGAGTCATGTCCTCGCTGTGTTCGAGGTAATCCACTCACAAAATCCATAGTTATCTCTTCCCATTTCCATTGAGGGATTTCCAAGGGTACTAACATTCCTGCAGGCCTTTGATGTTCAATCTTTACCTGCTGACATACAATGCATCGCGACACAAATTCCGCAATATCCTTCTTCATGCTAGGCCACCAATAATCTCTCTTCAAATCTTGATACATCTTGGTGGTACCTGGATGTATGCTAAAACTACTCTTGTGCGCCTCTTCTAAAATCAATCTTTTCAACTCTACATTATTCAGAACATAGATTCTTCCTTCAAACAGTAGTGCGCCATCTGGTGCTAAAGAAAACTCTGATTGGCCAATTCTTCTTTGAAGATCCAAATCCATAATTTGCGCTTGCACAATTCTAGACCGTAGGTCGCACGAAATCTCAAATTTGTTCAACAAAATGCCACCTTCCAACTCGGTGACATGGAGACTAAGATCTCTAAACTTTTCATATAACCCACATGTATGCATCATCACTTCAGCCTTAACTAAAGCCTTTCGACTCAAAGCATCTGCTACCACATTTGCCTTTCCCGGGTGGTATTTCAAATCAAAATCAAAATCTTTCAGGTATTCCATCCATCGTCTCTGCCTCATATTCAGGTCTCGTTGATGAAACAAATATTTCAAACTTTTGTGATCACTGAACAAATCAAACTGTGCACCATACAAATGATGTCTCCACACTTTCAATGCAAAGACTATGGCTGCTAACTCGAGATCATGGGTGGGATAATTCTCTTCATGAGTCTTGAGTTGTCTAGACGCATAAGCTATCACATTCTCATCTTGCATAAGTACACTACCCAGTCCTTTAGAGGATGCATCGCAGAAAACGGTGTATCTCTTGTCAGGATCTGGTATTACCAACACTGGTGCTTTAGTCAACTTTCTTTTTAAAACTCTTAAGCTCTCTTCACATTCTTCATCCTAAATAGAGGGCACATCCTTTCTCGTGAGGCGTGACAAGGGTAAGGCAATCTGAGAAAACTTCATAATAAACCTTCGATAATAACCTGCCAAGCCTAAGAAACTCCTGACTTCAGCCACACTCTTGGGTCTTTCCCAACTGAGAACGACCTCAACTTTAGACGGATCAACGGCTACTCCTCCTTGCGAAATTACGTGACCCAAAAACTTAATCTCAGACAACCAGAACTCACACTTGCTGAATTTAGTATACAACTATTTGTCTCTGAGGACATTCAAAACGATTCTCAAGTGTTGAGCATGTTCCTGAGGATCCTTGGAATATATCAAGATATCATCTATGAAAATCACCACAAATTGATCCAGATAAGGCTGAAATATCCTGTTCATATAATCCATAAATACAGATGGTGCATTAGTTACACCGAAAGGCATAACCAGAAATTCATAGTGCCCGTAGCGCGTTCGAAACGCCGTTTTGGACACATCAGAAGACTTAATACGAATCTGATGATAACACGACCGAAGATCAATTTTAGAAAATATTGTTGCCCCTTTAAGTTGGTCTAGGAGATCATCAATTCTGGGAAGAAGATATTTGTTTTTGATAGTCACTTTATTCAGTTGGCGGTAGTCTATACACAGCCTCATGCTTCCATCTTTCTTCTTGACTAACAGAACTGGAGCACCCCAAGGTGACACACTGGGTCTAATAAAATGTTGTTGGAACAAAATGTATTAAACAACTCTCTTCTGAATTAAGGGGGAGATTGTTGAAACATTATGTGTAAACATATCTCTCTTTATGGTTTTGATGATAACAAAAGTGTTAAGTAGAAAATTGGTTATTTGCTAATGCTTTGTTCAAGTGATTTCAGAACCACGTGTTTAATGATTGGAAATTGATAATGGTTATGGAAGAACAAGCTTAGACCAAGAAAGGAAAGCTTAAAAGCAAGTTGCAAAGCTGGAAGAAAACTGGGTGCTTCTGAAGTGGTCCTGAAGTGGTGCTCCTGAAGAGTGCTCCTGAAGTGGTGCTTCTGAAGGGGAGTCTGAAGCCTGCGTCTGAAGACAGCTTCTGAAGGAAGTCAACAAAAGTCAACGTCTGAAGACCTGCTTCTGAAGTCTGAGTCTGAAGGTGTGCTTCTGATGTACTGTTCACGCAGAAGCTTCTGAAGGCTGATGTGGCAATAAAAGCAACTGGTACTGTGCGCATTTAATGCCTGCATATGTCAGAGCAACCCAATGGAACATTTGTCTCCCTGACTCAAACATTCCCCAGCTTTTAAGGTTTGGAAATTCAAATATGGCTCCTGCTCTGTTTTCTGCAAAATGTTCAGCACACATTTTCAGTCTATCCTAGCTCAACTTGCAACGGCTCTTTCCTCGAATCAAGCAAATCTTCTACAGCTCTAATTTCCTCTATAAAAGGAAGAAGATTGGAAGAAGAAATTTGCTAAGACTCTTGAAACAAAATTGCTGAACCTGTGCTCTGTTTTGCTGTCAAGTTCAAAATCTCTTAGAAATTCTTTTAGTCTTTGTAACTTAGAATTTCTTAAGGTTAAGAGTCTTAACCTGTGTTGTATTAAGAGAACACCTCTGATATTTTATCAAGTGTTCAACCCAAACTCATTTCTTTGTGATTTAGTTTGGTCCTTAAGTCTCAGTCTGTATACTGAGCATTTGTAACCTCATTCCTTTGTGGTCTGAGTCAGAAGTCTCTTGACTTAGTGTCTTGAGCATTGGGAAGTCTCTTGACTTATTGAGCATTGGAAGCCTCTTCCTTTGTGGTTGAGCTTTAGAAGCCTCTTCCTTGGTGGTTGAGCAACTGGAAGTCTCTTCCTTAATGGTTGAACAATTGTAATCAGCTGATTATAGTGGAAATCTCTTGTTGGAAAACAAGGGGACTTGACTACTTCTCACATTGAGAAGGAACCAGTATAAATCTTTGTGTGTCTCTCTTCCCTTCTCTTTTTACTTGTTAATCCGCTGCAAACACTCTTTGAAAATAGTTCAGAACCTGTTTCTGAACTAACCTTAAGTTTTGAGAAGAAAAGAACCAAGTTTTTGAGTCACACAATTCAACCCCCCCTTTCTTGTGTGTGTTTTTCTAACCTTCAGTTGGTATCAGAGCTCTGGTTCTGATATTAACACTTAACAGTGTGTCAGTCTTGATCCTGAGAAAAACATGACTTCAACTAGCAGTTCTCCTCCACCCTCTCCCAGAAATCAAAGAAATGTATCTTATGACTATGGTACTGAAGAAAAGAAGTCTAGGTCACACAATAAACCCCCTATGTTTACTGGTGACCCAGAAAAATTCTCTTGGTGGAAGAGTAAAATGTACAGTCATATAATTGGTATTGATGATTCTCTATGGGACATCATAGAAGATTGAATCACAATTCCAATTGATGAAGAAGGTGTTGCTGTCAACAGAAGAGGACTCAGTGATGCTGAGAGGAAGATATATAGAAAGCACCATAATGTCAGAGGCATTATTGTGGATTCATTACCTCACACTAAGTATCAGAAGCTGAGTGACAAGTCTACAACAAAGGCCATATTCACATCCCTCTGCTCTAACTATGAAGGTAATAAAAAGGTTAGAGAAGCTAAGGCTAACATTCTTGTTCACCAATATGAATTGTTCAGAATGAAAGAGGATGAAAATATTGAGACAATGTTCTCAAGATTTCAGACTTTGGTTTCTGGACTTCAGATTCTGAAGAAGAGTTATACCACAGCTGATCATGTGAACAAACTCTTAAGAAGTCTGCCATCCAAATGGAGACCTAAAGTGACTGCTATTTATGAGGAAGCTAAGGATCTGAATACTTTAAGTATTGAGGATCTTATAAGCTCCCTCAAGGTGCATGAACTGGGACTCAATGAGGATGAGTCTGTTAGAGAACCAAAATCATTAGCTTTGAAATCGAGAAGAAAGCCTGCTAAAGCTTTGAAAGCTATTGAATCTGATGAAGAATTTCCTGAGGGAAATTCTGATAAAGATTCAGATGCTGATGAGCTTGCAATGCTTTCTAAAAGAATTCAGTATCTAATGAATAGAAAGAAAAAATTCTCTAACAAAAGCAGTAACTTTAGAGGATCTGGTTCAAAGAGGGATAACCAGAAGGAAAGCTGTTACAACTGCAAGAAGCCTGGGCATTTTATTGCTGACTGCCCTGATCTTCAGAAGGAAAAGGCTAAAGAGAAAGCAAAGAAACCCAGCTCAAAGTCTAGTAACTTCAGAAACAAGCTTAAAAAGAGTCTCATGGCAACATGGGATGATCTGGACAATGAGTCTAAATCTGATGAAGAGGAAGCAAACTGTACTGGCTATGAGTACAATCTTTCTAGAAACTAGGGTTTCTGTGCTGTGTTTTGGTCATGCCTTGGGAATGATCCCAAGGTTACTATTTGTAGCCTTTCTTGGGCCTACCCGGTCATGGTTTTGGGCCCAAATCGTAAAGGGCCAAAACCATGACTAGGGCGCCCTCGTAAGCTGCTGAGGGCGCCCCTATAGGGTGCCCTTTAGGAAGGTCATCTGGCGTTATTTATAACTGTAAAGTGGGCCCTGTGCCCTCTTGGAGGACGTCCAGCCTTATTCCAAGGGCTTACTCTCTTGTCTTTAGGATCTCAAGTCCTAGATGGTGAGATCTACGGTCCACAGCCCAACAAGCACGAGTCTTGGTACAAGGCGAAGTGATTAAACTGTTTATGGGGAATTCGTCTATGACCTTTTGCCCAGCAAGTGGGGCTTACAAGTCACGAAGCCATACGAAAAAATTTTATGAGTACTAGCCCAACATGGATGTTTAAACCCTGCGTGGGTACTAGCCCAACACGGATACTAGCCCAACATGGCTGCTAGTTCCATGTTTCGTTTCGAGTACCTTAGTGGGCGGCACTAGCCTTTCGAGAGTGTGGGCGCCAGCCCAACAGGGATATTATTGTTAGCCCAACAAGCACAAGTCTTGGTACAAGGCGAAGTGATTAATTTGCGTGTAGCTCGCCGCGTCCTTTGGACTACGTGTTGAGGACGCCTCTTACTGGGATCTGACGGCTGACGTGAGGCGACCGTTCGCTCTCGCTGACGTGTCCGAATCGTAGCGGTTCTCGGAAATCGTGCCAACTTAAGTGACGTCATTTGCGCGTTTTTCCAGGCTTTTTTACTTTAAACTGAAACGGATCTACTTTATCCCTGTACTTTCAGATTTCCCTTATCTTTTCCTCCTCCTTTATCTCCGTCTTTACCTTCCGAATCGTTTTCCTTTTCTCGTTCAAGCGATTGCGGTGTTCGTGGAGTTCTGTGCTTACTATTTTACGGATCGTCCGGAGTCCTCGTTCGCTTCTCAAGCCCTCCATTTGTCTAGATCCAGGTACCCTTACTTGATCTCGTTCTTTTTACTTTAAAATCAGTAGTATGGTGATAATTAGGGAGTGCGATGCGGGGGGTAGGGAGTTATCCCCAGCTAATTCGGAGGAGAGGTGTAGGTTGTGGGGGGAGAGTGTTAGACATGCGAAACGCTCGGATGGAACCATGGATTGGGTGATGTTTGATAAGGCCTACTATGGCCACTCCCTAGTGACGGAGTCTCCGAGTGGTTTGGACGGGGGTAAAGGGGGGAGTATTGGTGGGGATTCATCTGACTCTATTATTCGTTCTGTTCGCCCAGGTCCGTTCTGTAGGAAAGGAATTTGTTACATGGCATCTTCTAGTGATTCAGAACAAGAGAGTTTTGCCGACGAGGTGTTTCGTTCTGAGTCTGTGTACTTGGACTCCCAACGGGTGGCGTTTTTCCGGAGTAAGCTACACGTGTCCTCTACGGGATTTGAGGAGGACGTGATTTTGGAACCTTGTCGCCCGGGCGAGAAAGTGTGCGCACAGAGGCCGAAGAGTTTGAAGAGTGAGATGTTCCATATGTACACCGCCGTTTTTGAAGATCTGGGTGTGAAGTATCCCTTCACGCCCTTTGAAGTTGACATACTTAATTGTCTCAATGTCGCGCCTTCTCAGCTGCAGTCGAATAGCTGGGCTTTTATCCGCGCCTTTGAGATTCTATGTGAGGGATTGGGCTCCAGCCCTCGGTTGGATCCTTCTTCACTTTCTATGGCACGAAGGGGGTAGATAAGCAGTCTTGGGTGTCTGTCAGCGCGCATCCTGGTAAGAGGCTGTTCCCGCCCTACGCCTCTCATTACAAAAATTGGAGACAAACATTCCTTCGGGTTCGGGGGCGAAAGGGTTGTGAGGTAGCCGCGGTATGGGTGGATGGTAAGTTGAGGTTTCCCACATGTTGGACGAGTGCTCCGGCGTCTATCATGGGTTTTGAATATGAGAAGCTGGACGCGTACGACTAGGGCGTAGTATGTTTTTTGGACAAAATGTTGCCTATGAACATCCGAGAGTTATTGAACAGGGAAGGGGATGTAGATAGCCTAGACGAGTATCTACGTGAGTCAAATTCATTTACTCAAGCCTATGTTTTGCATTTATTTTGTCCTGTCCCTTGACTTTTCGCTTTATTTTCTGCAGAGGATATGGCGCCCATGACTGCGGCGGAGAGGAAAAGATATCTCGAAGAGATGAAGGCAAAAAAGGCTGCTGAGGGAACGTCGACTACTGATCCCGCGGGACTTATTACTCGTAAACCAAAGAGGAAAGCTGATCATCCGCTCGAAGTTCCAGCTGAGAGCCTTCCGGCGGCTCCGCGCGATAGGAGGTCTCCTGGGAAAGATAATAAAGGGAAGGCGGTAGCGGAGAAGAAAGGGAAGAAGACGCCATCTCCTTCCCTGATTGGCGCCATCAAAACCAGCAGCTCGGTGCTGTCTTTCTAGGATAAAGGTTTTGACTACGGTGCCTACGTGAAGGAGAGGCTGGTATTTAATCCTGAAGACGCAGAGTCGGGAAGCCAGGGCGCTGTGCCTTTTATGACGAAGGATATGGGAGTCCATTGTTTGCGGACTATGTTGCTTCTAGACTCGGTGGATCGTAAGTATGAAGAAGTGGTGCAGAATGAGGAGGCTCTTCAAGCTACAGTGAGGGCGTTGGAGAAAGAGTTGGAGGAGGCCGGGAATGCTAAGGAGAAAGAGGTGCGGGAGGCCAGGGAGGCGGTGACGCTTGAATTTGATAAATGCATCTCCGATCTGAAGATTGGTTATGCGGCAGATCTTGCTGGAAAGGACGGTGTCATCGTCAAGCTACAAAACGATGTCGCGGCTGGAGTAGAAAGGGAGGATCAGCTTATGGCTGAGGTTTCTGAAGCGAAGGGCGAGCTGGCTCTGAACTTTGATGCTGGCTTTGAAAGAGCCAAGGCACAATTCGCCCTCCTCCATCCTGGCGCCGATACTTCCGCTCTTGATCCTTTTAAAATTATTGTAGATGGCGTCCTAGTGGACGAACCCTAATTTCGTTTGTAGTAATTTTAACTTCCTTAACTACTTTTAAACTCAGTACTCTGCTTGAATTTGTGTTCGTGATGTATCATTTCCGCTTTTAAGCTTTTTATTTTCCTTCAAATTTATGTATTCCGGAAGGTCTCTCCTGGGCGGTGATTACATTCGTTTCGTAATAACGTCGACAGTTGTAGGTGTGTTTCTTTTAGCGCTTGATGCTGTAGGGTTCCTTTATAAGGTTTCCCGACAATCTTGTTTTCTGCTCGCGACGTCTTAGAGCCCTCTTTGGGGTTAAGGAATTAGGCGGCGATCTTATTTTCGTCTCGCGACGTCTTAGAGCCCTCTTTGGGGTTAAGGAATTAGGCGGCGATCTCTTTTTAAGCTCACGACGTCTTAGAGCCCTGTCTTTTAGGGTTAAGGAATTAGGTGGCAATTTCTTTTTAAGCTCACGACGTCTTAGAGCCCTGTCTTTTAGGGTTAAGGAATTAGGTGGCAATTTCTTTTTAAGCTCACGACGTCTTAGAGCCCTGTCTTTTAGGGTTAAGGAATTAGGTGGCAATTTCTTTTTAAGCTCACGACGTCTTAGAGCCCTGTCTTTTAGGGTTAAGGAATTAGGTGGCAATTTCTTTTTAAGCTCACGACGTCTTAGAGCCCTGTCTTTTAGGGTTAAGGAATTAGGTGGCAATTTCTTTGTGGTTAACGTATCATACGGCGAGCTCATTTGAGATTTGGCAATGGCGATCTGCTACATGCAATGAAAGTAAGATAAACAAGCAATATATATATAACATCAATAATAAACTGGGGCCTCATTAAAAACCCCCATTACTGCGGGGGGAAAAGAGTGCCCCTTACTCTCTTACTACGTAACTGTACAAAGAACGTCGAAATTTATAAGATAAAAAACGGTAGGAACTAAAATGGTTTTGTCTTCCCTCTAGCTCGCCCTTGAGCTGTCATGGCGAGTTCCCTCCTGCACTGTGCTCAACTTTTTCATCGTACTGTGGTTGGCTGGTTCTGCCTGTAGTATCAACCCCTTCTTGATTTCATCGGATTTCACTTCTTTTTTCCCGGTCTTGACAGTTGGATTGTCTGGCTTTGAGTAGAGCGTCAGGAAAGGAGTACTCGTTTCCTCAACCTTCCTGTCCCCACCGTGTTCTGCATTTTCTCCCTCAGCATTGATTCTTGAATTGACTCGCTTCAAATGGAGTAACAAGAAGGGACTACTCTCTTCCTCGACCTTCTTGATAGCTGGACATGAATCTCTCCTTCTAGGCTTGAGACAATGAGGTTCACTCGGTGCGCTTTTATGTTGCTGCTTCCTTTCTTCTCCTTCTGAATCTTCAAGCTGTTGTGGTAACACTCTCGGGCTACTCTTTGGTCTGCTCTGATGGTACCAACCCGCCCATCATCCAGCGGATACTTCATAACGATGAATTTGGTGGAAAGGTAGGCGTCGAGGGCGTTAAAGGCTGGGCGGCCTATGATGACATTGTAGGAACAGGGCGAGTTTACTACCAAGTATCTAATCCTGATGGTCTTAGCATTGTTACCTGTACCGAATGTTGTTTTCAGCGTGATGTATCCCCGGACGTGCACCTGTTCCCCTGTAAAGCCGGCCAGTATCCCTTTGAAAGGCTGCAACTGCTCCTCGTCTAGACCCATTTTCTCAAAAGCAGAATAATAGAGGATGTCCGCAGAACTGCCGGGATCAATCAACACCCTCTTGACATCCCAGCTGAAGATTTGTACGGTGATGACCATGGGATCGTCATCGTGGGGGATTACCCCTCCGCGGTCTTCACCTGAGAAAGTGATATCCACTTGGCGTTCTGGTTCCTTTCTGGTGTGGTCATCAAGCAACATTATTTGTCTGACACACTTCTTCCGGGAGGTGCTGGACTCCCCGCCTCCTGCGAAACCGCCAGATATGGTGTTCAAGGTGTGGCGCTCACCTTCTTTCGCCACATCTTTTTCTCTCTGGGGGTCTTCGGGGGGACGCCTGTCTCCTCCTCTACCTTCCTTCACATATCCCCTTAATCTGCCGTTCTGAATCAACTTCTCTATTTCCCTTTTCAGATGTATACAATCGTCTGTAGTGTGTCCTTTGATGCGGTGATATTTGCACCAGGCATCCTTATCGTTCCCCATGATGGCTCCTCTCGGCGGTTGAGGTTCAGGGATGATTCTGGAATGGCAAACATCCCTCCAGATTTGTTCACGGCGGGTGTTGAGGGCCGTGAAGGATTCTGGGGGGGTGCACGCCTATCCTGACCCTGGCGTTTGTACGGCGCTCGGTCTCTGCTACTGGATGGGTAATAATTGCGACGATGATCATATCCGTAGGGAGCACGCTCCCTGGAATCTCTTGCCTTCTTCTCGGCGTTGCTTTCTTCCCCCTTTATATAACACTCTGCTCTAGACATGATTTATTCCATGGAGTCGGCTGGTTTTTGTGCCAACGACTCGTTGAACTGGCCAGCGTGGAGACCGTTCTGGAAGGCTCCCACAAACAATTCCTGGTTTGGGTTAATGACTTTGATGGTGGCGTCATTGTAACGCGCGAGATACTCGCGGAGAGACTCGTTGGGTCCTTGACAGACGTTGAAAAGGCTGGTAGACGAGACTTTGCGGTGGCGGCTTGCTAAGAACTGGTGCGTCAACTTGCGTGTCATATCGTGGTAACTGACGACGGAAAATCGAGGCAGGTTCATATACCACCTCAGGGCGGCGTCTTTAAGGGTCCCTGCCAACAACTTGCACTTGAGAGAATCGGCAGCACCGATGATGGCCATTTGAGTGTTGAAGGCGGTCACATGCTCCACTGGGTCGCTTTTTCCATCGAAGGAGGAAAGAGATGGTGGCTTGAAATTTTCTGCCACTGGCGCGTTCCAAACTTCGGCGGAAAGCGGTTGAGGATCGGGGTCGACCGATTCATCTTGTTGAGACCCGTTTCCTTCGGCGTGCTGCTGCTGTTGGATGGTTTCCATGGTTGCTTGCAAGGCTTCGTTGTGGTCACGAAGCTGCTGGATCTGTTGTTGTAAAGCCTCTAAGGCCGCTGGGTCTGCCATCGCGCTGGCGGCGACGGTAGTTTGGGTTTGTATGTTAAGTTTGTGACTGGTGGTCAGAGATTCGCACCCTAAACCTCGAATCCCAGACTTTAGATCAGGGTTTCCTGAACAGATGTGGGTTAATCGTTTGATGAGAGTTAGGGGTAGGTCTAGGGGTGAATCGCGGCGGATTTGAAGGTTTTGAGGTTGCTCCTGGGAAATATGGTGGGTGCACGGCGCTCTGATGACTTTCAGGGGCCGTGGATCGTCCGTTTTTCTCTAGGAGACGGTGGCTAGGTCAGTTTTACCGTAGCCCCACGGTGGGAGCCAACTGTACTGGCTATGAGTACAATCTTTCTAGAAACTAGGGTTTCTGTGCTGTGTTTTGGTCATGCCTTGGGAATGATCCCAAGGTTACTATTTGTAGCCTTTCTTGGGCCTACCCGGTCATGGTTTTGGGCCCAAATCGTAAAGGGCCAAAACCATGACTAGGGCGCCCTCGTAAGCTGCTGAGGGCGCCCCTAGAGGGTGCCCTTTAGGAAGGTCATCTGGCGTTATTTATAACTGTAAAGTGGGCCCTGTGCCCTCTTGGAGGACGTCCAGCCTTATTCCATGGGCTTACTCTCTTGTCTTTAGGATCTCAAGTCCTAGATGGTGAGATCTACAGTCCACAAACCTAGCTTTGATGGCAACTGCATTTTCTGATGCAGAATCCTGTTCAGATTCAGATGAAGAAGATGAGGTATATTCTGAACTCACTAGATAAGAATTAATTGAAACAGTTAATGATCTTATGAGTCATCTAAAAAGCAAGTTAGGAGAAATAAAATCTTTGAAAAATAAAACTAACTTGCTGTCTGAGGAAAATCTTAAGCTTCAGAATCAAATATTTGAATATGATGAAGAAGTTGAAGAACTCATAAAAGAGGCTCATAAGAAATCTGAAGAGATTCCTAATGAACATGAAATAGCTCTTTAGGATTTCATTCTAACTGGATTCAATAGAACTAAAATTGCCTCTATGATGTATAATATGATCAGAAACAATGGTGAAGGCATTGGCTATCACTCATTCAAACCTTCAAATGAATTAAACTCACCTTCCTGTTCTGGAAATATTTTAAAAGGCAATGGTATATGCTTTGTGCCTGATTCTGATAACTCTGAGAAATTGAAAAAGTCAGAAACTGAGATTGAGTCTAAAGTTCTGAACAGCTCAGACTCTGAAGCTTCTGAACCTATGGGTAAGATGAAGGTAGATGTTAAAACCTTGCCTAAATCTAAGCCAAAAGGTCCTAAGCCTAAGAGTAAGAGGAAATCAGACTCTGAACCTGAAAATGTTCAGAATCTGAAGAGTTCAGAACCTGGAACTTGTAAGTCTCAGAATCTGAATAATTCAAATTCAAATTTTTCTAAGACTGAGTTTATTAAAACTTCAAAATCTATTAAACCAGTCAAAACAAAACATTTTCAATCTCAGAATGTTGAGCAAAGCAAGAAAAAGCAAACCAATCAGTTTTATGCTTCTAATTGTTTTAAGAAAGGCAAAACTATTGCTTGTCTTATGCCTGAAGCTAACAAAGTTAGAATTCTGAGGAAATCAGAACCAAAGCACTCAAAGGGTCAGACTTTAAACAACTCAGAACCAAAGACCTTCAAGTCTCAGGTTCTGAAGAAATCTGAGTCCAAACCTTTGAGAACTAAGGTTCTGAAGAACTCAGGTTCTGAAACTCAGACTTATTCAAGATATAAGGATTCATATCCTAAGTATCAGAACAAGTCTGAATATCATAACTTCAGACACAAGATGAAAAAGCCAAAACCTTTCAGGACTAACCCCAAAGGACCCATGAAAATCTGGGTACCTAAGTCTGAGATCATTTCAATTGCAGATATGCTTAACATCCAGAGAAAAGGAAAGGTCCTGGTACCTGGACAGTGGATGCTTGCATCATATGACAGGGGACAAGTCTATGTTCCAAACCCTAACTCTGAAAGAGGGAGGAACTGTGGGGTTTGGAGGAAGTCAGAAAGAAAAGATCATTGGTACTGGTAAGATAGGTAATTCTTCCCTGTACATTGATAATGTTTGGCTGGTAGATGGACTTAGACATAATTTAATTAGCATAAGTCAATTATGTGATAGTAATTATGAAGTCTTGTTTAATAAGAACACATGTACTGTAATCAATAACAAAGATAAGTCTGTAGTGTTCAGAGGCAGCAGGAAACACAATGTTTACAAAATAAATTTTTCTGAATTGGTTCAGCAGAAGGTAGTTTGCCTTCTGTCTGTGAGTGATGAGAAATGGGTCTGGCACAAAAGGCTGGGACATGCTAACTGGAGACTCATCTCTAAGCTTAGCAAGTTACAGCTGGTCAGAGGCCTACCCAGCATTGATTATCACTCAGATGCTCTATGTTCAGCATGCCAAATTGGAAAATTTTCTAAAACTTCTTTTAAATCTAAGAACATTGTTTCCACCTCAAAACCTTTAGAACTCCTTCACATTGATTTGTTTGGTCCTGTTGGAACAGCTTCAATCAATGGGAAGAAGTATGGACTTGTGATTGTTGATGATTACTGTAACGACCCTATTTTCGTATGTTATATTTTTATATATTTTATTTTATGGATTTGCATTTAAATATATTTTCTAGTAATCGAGGAATAATTATTTAGCGCGAAGATAAGTTCGTACTCGAGTTTCTAGAGTTTTGGGCCTAGGGTGTGAATAGTATTGGGCTTTTAAGTTTATGAGTAGAAATGATCAAGTGGATATGATAGTAGTGAGCTTGGATTGGATTGAAAGGCTAGGATTGGTCCTTGAGAGTTAGTAAGAATGGATGGCCATGATTAATTGGATTGGATTATAAGAGATTAACACCAAGACTTTTTGAATCACTATTCATTTCTTTTTGGAGGAGAAGAAAACGTGGAAGAAGAGAAGGAGAAGAGAAAGAGAAAAGCTAGGGCAAGTGAACAAGGAGAAAGCTTGAGTTGCTAGAGATTTTGAGAAGGTAAGAGAGTTAGTATTACTTGATTACAAGTGATTAAGAGAAGGGGAGAATGTCTATTTCTCCATCCCAAACTTCTCCTTCACTTTGTCTAGGTTTTGTTAGGAAGTTTTTATGGTTTTAAAGTTGTTAATGATTATGTTTTGCTTGCTTGAATGCTAAGTGATGTTGCTAGCATGTTTTGTTGAAGTTATTGTGTTGTGGATTCATAAGAAAAGTTATGAAAAGTTTAGTGTTTTAAACCCTAATTTCTATGCTAGATGCAATCCTTGCTTGTGGTTGTTTTTAAAGGATGTTTTATGATGGAAAGTTGTTTTTAACATGTTCTGGAAGTTGGGTAACCTTGAATGGGCTAAAATGGTGGAAAAATCACATTTTTACATGACTGTGTACTGATACGGTCGCTTGTAGCGACCAGGCTCGCTTGTAGCGACCAGGCAGGATAATTCCCTGCCTATCCGCGCTTGTAGCGACCACACTGGCGCTTGTAGCGACCAGGCTCGCTTGTAGCGACCAAAGGCTCGCTTGTAGCGACCAGCCCTGTACATGCCAACTTCGTTGAGCTGCTTTGAGGGTCCTGGTACGCGCGGGGATGGCTTTTTGCTACTGTATTCTCAAAATATGTTTTGGAAACCTTGCCCACCATTTTAACTTATTCTTAATGTTTTCTAAAGATTATTTGTTTCAAGAAAAGCTTGAATAAAACCCTAGCATGAGTGTGGGATTATCAAAATGTGTGGGTCTTTCTTTGAAACCCTTTTGTGTGAGATTTTGATATGATTTGATTGGTTTATTTGAGATTGTGAACATGGTTGAGTATATACATGTTTGTATTATGATTGGCCATGAGTGCCTTCTTGTTGAAGTTAGCATGAGTATTGGTAGTATACACACATATTTGAGCATATGTAGGTGTAAATATCAATAATTGCTAAGTGAACATACATGCATTTCATGATGGTATGTATGCTCTTTATGAGTAAGAATGAAATCCAATTATTATTGGTCATATGCACGACCGTCCTTTTATGGCGAATGAGAGGTGCAGTCGATGAAAGAAGGGATATAAGTTTATCCAACAGTCCGCCATGACTCTAAAGCTGAGCAAGAATTGGTACCACATGCATTAGAGTGCATTGTAAGAACATGCATCCTTTGTGACATTAGTGATCATTTGGAAACTATGTGTGCATAATGGTTGTTAAGTGATAATTGTTATTGATGAGTGTCGTGCTTTGTCGATTATGTGTTTGTATTTTGGTTATGTATAGTTATGTGATATTTATACATGTTTATTGTTTGTGATACTAACACTCTCTGTTATGTGTTATTTGCTGGATCTTTGGGGATCCAGATTATCAGGTTGGCGAGGCTATCGTTGAGGAATAGCCCTTTGCTGTTAGAAGCTGCTTAGTGGTGAGGGCATAGCTTAGCTATCCTTACGTTTTTGGTACTAGGTGTTGTATCCTAGTTAGAGTCTAGGGCTCTGATATTTGTGACACCATTTTGGGTATCTAAACGTTATGTATAGATTTGGCAATGGTCTCTGTTGTAGAATTGCCTCTTTTGAAAATCTTATGTATAAATATTTGTATATTAAATGCATGCTTGGTTATAAGCTGTGTTTGTTATTTTTCCGCTGCTATGTGTGAATCAAATATGTTTTGATTTCTGTTGATGTTTATGAAAATGAGATTTCTTCATGTTGTAACTTCCTATGTCCTTAACGTTTTCTTTATTAAAGTTAATAATCGGCGGTTAAGGGTTAGGGTGTTACAATTACAGTAGGTGGACTTGGGTTAAATTCCTTAGAACCAAAAATGAAACATATGATGTGTTTTTCAAATTCTGCAAACAAGTACAAAATGAAACTGATTTGAAAATTTTAAAAATCAGAAGTGATCATGGTGGGGAATTTGAAAATGAACCATTTGAAAATTTTTGTGAAGATCATGGAATTATCCATGAGTTCTCATCTCCTAGAACTCCTTAACAAAATGGAGTTGTAGAGAGAAAGAACAGATCTTTACAGGAAATGGCCAGAACCATGATCCATGAATCCAAAATTGCTAAGTACTTTTGGGCAGAAGCTGTAAACACAGCATGTTATATTCAGAACAGGATCTATATCAGACCCATTCTGAATAAAACAGCATATGAATTGTTTAAAGGAAGAAAACCAAGTATTTCTTATTTTCATCAGTTTGGTTGTACATGTTACATACTAAAAAATAAAATCTACCTAAAGAAATTTGATGCCAAGGCTCAAAAGGGTACGTTTTTAGGATACTCAGAGAGATCTAAGGCATACAGGGTGTATAATTCTGAAACACATGTTGTTGAAGAAGCTATACATATTAGGTTTGATGATAAGAAGCCTGGTAATGAAATACCAGAGCTGGTTGAGAGTTTTGCAGATGTCAGAATCTCAGAAGAACCTTCAGAAGCTGAACCCAGTTCAGAGTCTGAAGAAGGTTCAGAAGCTGAAAACAAAGAAGAATCTGAGAAACTCTCTGATAATGACAATACTCCTGAAGCAAATCAAGACCAGCATGGTTGTGAACAAATCCCTGATGGTTCTTCAGAAGCTAATCCACCCAAAACTTCATTCAAATACAAGTCTTCACATCCTGAGGAGTTGATCATTAGAAACAAGAACAGTCCAAGAAAGACAAGATCAGCATTCGGTCAGAATGAGTCTATGCTTGGCCTGCTATCCATGATTGAGCCTACAACTACTGATGAAGCACTTGCTGATGATGGCTGGATTGTAGCAATGCAAGAAGAACTGAACCAGTTTCAAAGGAATGATGTCTGGGATCTTGTTGCAAGACCTGATCATAAGAACATCATTGGAACAAAATGGGTGTTCAGAAACAAGCTCAATGAACAAGGAGAAGTGATCAGAAACAAGGCTAGATTAGTAGCTCAAGGGTACAACCAGCAAGAAGGAATTGATTACACAGAAACTTTTGCTCCAGTTGCAAGACTGGAAGCAATCAGGTTACTTCTTTCTTATGCTGTTAATCATGATATCATCTTGTATCAAATGGATGTTAAGAGTGCTTTCTTAAATGGTGTAATTTCTGAAGAAGTGTATGTAAAACAACCTCCTGGTTTTGAAGATGTTAAAAATCCATATTATGTTTTTAAACTTAAGAAGTCTTTGTATGGTCTGAAACAAGCTCCCAGAGCTTGGTATGAAAGACTAAGCAACTTCTTGATTAAAAATAATTTTGTAAGAGGTCAAGTTGATAATACACTCTTCAGGAAAACTGTAAGAAAGAAACCTTAATTGTGCAAATATATGTTGATGATATCATATTTGCATCTACTAATGCCTCCCTTTGCAAAGAGTTTTCAAAGTTAATGCAGGATGAATTTGAAATGAGCATGATGGGTGAGCTGAAATTCTTTTTGGGAATTCAAATCAACCAATGCAAAGATGGTGTCTATGTTCATCAGTCCAAATACACTAAGGAGCTTCTGAAGAAGTTCCAGCTGGATGATTGCAAGCTGATGACAACACCAATGCATCCCTCCTGCACCTTAAGCAAAGAGGACAATGGCTCTAAAGTAGATCAGAAGTTGTACAGAGGTATGATAGGTTTTCTTTTATACTTAACTGCTTCTAGGCCAGATATTTTATTTAGTGTATGTCTGTGTGCTAGATTACAGTCAGATCCTAGAGAATCTCATATGACTGCTGTCAAGAGAATCTTTAGGTATCTGAAAGGAACAACTAATTTGGGACTTCTGTATAAGAAATCTCTGAGTTATAAGCTAGTTGGATTCTGTGATGCTGACTATGCTGGGGACAGGATTGAAAGAAAGTCCACCAGTGGAAACTGTCAGTTTCTTGGTGAGAATCTGATATCCTGGGCCAGCAAGAGACAAGCAACCATTGCTTTGTCAACAGCAGAAGCAGATTACATCTCAGCTGCAAGTTGTAGCACACAACTGCTCTGGATGAAACATCAATTAGAGGATTATCAGATTCATGGAGATAATATTCCTATTTATTGTGATAATACTGCTGCAATATGTCTGTCTAAAAATCCAATTCTGCATTCTAGAGCCAAGCACATAGAAATAAAACATCATTTTATAAGAGATTATGTTCAGAAGGGTGTTTTAGATATTCAGTTCATTGATACTGATCATCAATGGGCTGACATATTCACAAAACCCCTAACAGAAGAAAGATTCAATTTTATTAAAAAGAATCTGAACATGCACTTTATCTCTTGAAAATGTGCTTGAATCTGAATGAAAACCTTGATTCTGAGTTTATCATAAGTTAAGACTTATCAGACACTCATTCTCTGAGAGTATGAAGAAAGTTAAGCCTGAAAAACTTCAGAGTCTGAAGGTTCAGAACCTGGATTTTCTGACTTCTGAATCTGATAGGAAGCTAATGTTTGGTCAGAATCTGATAAGTATAACCCTGGGCAATGATGATTAAAGCTTTGAAAGTTTATACTCTAATCCTCCCAAAGTCATCAATTTAAAAATGTGATTTTCTGTTTTGGTACAAACTGCTAAATTTGCTTTAATTTCAATTGGTATAAGTCTATTTTTAAACTGTTTAGCACAGACATTTTTTTTCAAATGCTCAATGTGTATCAGACAATGTTCAGTTTTTAGAATTTATTTCAAATGCTATATCTTGGTATCAGCACTGAACCATATTTTGGTATCAGGTTCTGATATAAGTTCAGAAGTATTAAAACTTTCATTTTGGTATCAGGCTCTGATATAACCTTTCAGTTGGTCTATGATCTGAACTATTTTGTTTTAAAAATGAGTTAGACCTGCTCTGATACCTTCTTGTGTGTTTTGCTCTGATACTGAACAAAATATACTGAACAACAATGTCTGAACACAGAATGCTCTGATCAGAAGCTCTGAACTTTTTCTGCTTCTGAACAACATTCTATTTTCAATGCAAAGTCATATACTCATTGAAAATCAAGTATGCTCTGATGCTCATCTTTGCTGCTTGATTATCTATATGATTGCATAAATATCTCACATGTCTCTTCAAACTCTTTTCAATGCTCTGATACACATGTTTTCAAACCCTTTTAAAAACTTTTTGTTGATGACAAAAGGAGGAGTAGGTAAACACAAGTATTAAGGCTCCTGAGCTCAAAAATATAAGTTAAAATTCTGTCAATATATTAACTTATGAAAGGGGAGTAAAAGGTATTAAAGCCTGAGGCTCTGAACATAAGTTAAAGTTCTGATTGAATTTAACTTATGAGAACTGATTTTAACTTTTAGCTTCTGAATTTAATTTTGTGGGATATAAGTAACTCTTAGTGAGTTAAAATGAATTTAAAATAACTTGGATAAGACTCAGGGAGCTTACAAAACTCATCCTGTGGATTATCAGACTTAGGGGGAGAGCCTACAAACCTCAGAACCTGAAGTCAGCAAGTTATTTATAATTCTGAGTGTTAATTTCACTTGATTGTTTTAAGTTGAGCTTAATTAACTTGGATAAGAATCAAGGGGAGCTTACAAACCTAACCTTGAGGATTGTCAAACCTAGGGGGAGCTTACAAACCTCTCCTGAAGTCAGATTGTTAATTAAACTTAACAACAATTCTGAAATTTTCACATTTGTGGTTTAAACTGAACTTAATTAACTTGGATCAGACTCAGGAGGAGCTTACAAACCTCACACCCTGCAGTTAACTTGTTAATTAAGTTAACAACAATTTTCTGATTAATACTTATGTTTGTCATCATCAAAAAGGGGGAGATTGTTGGAACAAAATGTATTAAACAACTCTCTTCTGAATTAAGGGGGAGATTGTTGAAACATTATGTGTAAACGTAACTCTCTTTATGGTTTTGATGATAACAAAAGTGTTAAGTAGAAAATTGGTTATTTGCTAATGCTTTGTTCAAGTGATTTCAGAACCACGTGTTTAATGATTGGAAATTGATAATGGTTATGGAAGAACAAGCTTAGAGCAAGAAAGGAAAGCTTAGAAGCAAGTTGCAAAGTTGGAAGAAAACAGGGTGCTTCTGAAGTGGTCCTGAAGTGGTGCTCCTGAAGAGTGCTCCTGAAGTGGTGCTTCTGAAGGGGAGTCTGAAGCCTGCGTCTGAAGACAGCTTCTGAAGGAAGTCAACAAAAGTCAACGTCTGAAGACCTGCTTCTGAAGTCTGAGTCTGAAGGTGTGCTTCTGATGTACTGTTCACACAGAAGCTTCTGAAGGCTGATGTGGCAATAAAAGCAACTGGTACTGTGCGCATTTAATGCCTGCATATGTCAGAGCAACCCAATGGAACAGTTGTCTCCCTGACTCAAACATTCCCCAGCTTTTAAGGTTTGGAAATTCAAATATGGCTGCTGCTCTGTTTTCTGCAAAAAGTTCAGCACACATTTTCAGTCTATCCTAGCTCAACTAGCAACAGCTCTTTCCTCAAATCAAGCAAATCTTCAGCTCTAATTTCCTCTATAAAAGGAAGAAGATTGGAAGAAGAAATTTGCTAAGACTCTTGAAAAAAAATTGCTGAACCTGTGCTCTGTTTTGCTGTCAAGTTCAAAATCTCTTAGAAATTCTTTTAGTCTTTATAACTTTGAATTTCTTAAGGTTAAGAGTCTTAACATGTGTTGTATTAAGAGAACACCTCTGATATTTTATCAAGTGTTCAACCCAAACTCATTTCTTTGTGATTCAGTTTGGTCCTTAAGTCTCAGTCTGTATACTGAGCATTTGTAACCTCATTCCTTTGTGGTCTGAGTCAGAAGTCTCTTGACTTAGTGTCTTGAGCATTGGGAAGTCTCTTGACTTAGTGTCTTGAGCATTGGAAGCCTCTTCCTTTGTGGTTGAGCATTAGAAGCCTCTTCCTTGGTGGTTGAGCAACTGGAAGTCTCTTCCTTAGTGGTTGAGCAATTGTAATCAGCTGATTATAGTGGAAATCTCTTGTTGGAAAACAAGGGGACTGGACTACTTCTCACATTGAGAAGGAACCAGTATAAATCTTTGTGTGTCTCTCTTCCCTTCTCTTTTTACTTGTTAATCCGCTGCAAACACTCTTTGAAAATAGTTCAGAACCTGTTTCTGAGCTAACCTTAAGTTTTGAGAAGAAAAGAACCAAGTTTTTGAGTCACACAATTCAACCCCCCCCCCCTTCTTGTGTGTGTTTTTCTCACCTTCAAATGCTTCTGGATTAATTCTTTTAGCTGAGATTTCAGCTCTTTAAGCTCTGTGGGTGACATTCTATACGGTGCCACGGATACTGGCTCCGCTTCTGGAATTAAATCATTAGAGAACTCCACCTCACGCTCCGGAGGCAAACTAGTTACTTCCGAAGGAAAAACGTCCAAATACTCATTCACAATAGGAATATCACTGGGACTTAACTCTGGTTCTGAAGCCACAGTGAGCATAACATAAAATCCTTTATCTTGAGCACAAATAAATTGAATTAACTGATGGGTACGGTTAATCAATTCAGACAGAGCTAGACCTTTCGTCGTATCACTTGTCGGCATATAAATACTCATTTCGGAACATCAAATGTACACATGGTTAGCGGAGAGCCAATCCATGCCTAAGATCACATCAAGTTGCTCCATAGGGAGACATACTAAATCAACATAATAAGTCTTACTAGACACAGTGATAGGACAGTTTTCACAAACATACATTGCTTCAATTCCGCCTTCGGTAGCGGTAGATACTAACATTGGAGGATTCAACGGAGACAAAGGTAATTGCAGCGTCTCTACACACTTATATGAAATAAAAGAACAAGTAGCGCTACAATCAAAAAGAACTTTTACTGGGTTTGAACCAAGATAGCACATACCAGCAATCAAATCTTCATTGGCCAGAGCCTTTGCGCCATCAAGGGAGTACACCCTGCCTTTGCTATCCACTCCTATTCCTTCGTTCTGGACAATTTGATATAATGTGCCCCGGCTTCTTACACCCGTAACATACACCTTTACCCTTCATGCATTCACCAAAATGTGATTTTCCACAGATGTTGCAAGTGGTACCAGCCTTCGGTGAATACGTCTGCTTACCCCTATGAGGTGACCCCTTCGGTTTCAACTTGTCATGATACTTGTCCTGCATCCTACTTTTCCTTCTTTCAAAAGTTGCTGATCTTTCTTTCGAGGTCTTTGCAAGTCATGCTTCAACCACTAAACTATCATGCACCAGTTCATCATAACTTGCAGTCCTCTGAAGGCTCACTGTCGTATCGATTTCACCTCTTAAACCTCGTCTGTATTGGTTCATCTTCCAGACTTCATTCTCAGCATACTCATTATGTGTGGAATAATAGGATAGCTCCTCAAACTTCCTGGTGAGCTCTGCCACTGACATACTACCCTGTTTCAATTCCAAGAACTCTTGTTCTTTCTTTACTTTGTATGACATCGGTATGTACTTCTCTAGCATTGCTTCCTTGAAATTCTCCCAATTTATCTCAATGTCGTTTGCTATCATTCTGCGCTGAGCAGATTCCCACCAATCTTCTGCTGCTCCTCTGATCTGATTGGTAGCTAACAATACCTTATTTTCTTCTGGGCACTCCGCCATCCGGAACACTTTCTCAATCTGCTTTAGCCATCTCTTGGCTTCCGGAGGATCATCTTCCCCATTAAACTCAAGAGGGTGGTTTCTATTAAATTCCCGGAAAGACGGATTCGCCACAGCTAGTGGAGGCTGCTGCTGAGCACCTTGCCCTTGGTGCATCATCTCCATCCATTGTTGTTGGGCTTGAGCCTGTTGCTGAGCTTGTTGTTGCATCATCATCATCATCTGCTGATACTGTAATGCATTTTGAGCTCTCTGTTCTTGATACTGCTGCTGCCAGGCCTGTTGCTGTTGTATCATTTGTTCCCACGAATTCATACTTGATCCTCCACTTTCATCACTGACCTGATTAGCTCGAGGTCTACCGGGTCCTCTTCTTCTCCCAGACATCTTATCCTAGCTGTCATATACAAGTCAAAGTGATCAGTTTTAACTGAATATAACATCTAGAATAATGTCCTGGATCCAACAGGTCCACAAACTTGGATTGTATTTTAATGACCCAAGGCACGGTCTGAATCGACCTGCTCTGATACCAAATTGTAACACCCATATTGAGATTGCCTAGGATCTCGTACGAGTATTAAATTTTCGCATTGGATACATTAAAATTACAATACAGAAGGTTGTTTAATAATATACAATGCATAAGTCTCTGATACAATCCAAAATCTGATACAAAACTTCCTCAGTAATATACATCATAATACATCATTTATGTACAAACATCCATATAATAAAAGCAGCACAATCAATCCAAAGCTTTCTCTTTACCTTTACGTCGTGCTTCACGTGAACCTGCACCAGAAGGAAAGGGATAAGACATAATGTCTCAGTGAGCTCCGGCCCTACCTACTGTTGGCAACCATGGGGAAACCTAGGGGTCGCCGTGCCTACTCTTGGCAATCTTGGGGATACCTATGATCGCCGTCAGTCTCTACATATTTCGCGATCCAGGAAAAGCTAAGATCGCTTCATGTCTTTCTTCTTAGCATAATATACATATACATATTCATGTCTTAATCTTTAAGTTAGAAGTTAGAGTTGAACAAACATTACATTATCTGGGTTCGTTTTACGGAGTGCATCCGGGTGGAGTAACCCCGAAGTGTAACGCCTAGAATTTAATTTTATTATTTTATTGAATTATAATGAATTAATATAATTTAATAGATTAAATAGAATTAAAATGGCATTAAGGGCATTATGGGAAATTAAGAAAGAGGGAAGTGGAATAGAAAAAAGAGGTATACGTGTGAAGAGGTTTCATTTGTTGTGTTTTCACGTGAAACAGAGAAGAGAAAAGAGGAGAAGCAGAGCCAAGGAAGAAGGTGAAGAACTTGAGAAGAGGAAAAGCTGAAGGGGGCGATTTCTTCATAACAAGGTAAGGGTGGGACTAGCTTCTATAAATCTAAGTTTCATAATCCCTAAATTTTGATTTAACATGTTGATTTGGTGAATTTGGGAATTAGGGTTGTTTGATTATGATAAACTAATGATGGAATGTTAAATTGATGATTTCTATGTTGAGATGTTGATTTTGTTGTGATTCTATGGTGTTGTTACTGATTGGTGCCATGCTTATGCATAAATTGATGAAGTTTTGAATGTTCATAAACATGTGTCAGATGAATGAGAAGTTTGAATAATATAAGTTTCTTTTCCTGAGTTTTCTTATCTCTACCCTGAATTTGAAACGAAAACTGGTATTGATCGGTACAGAATTGGTCTTAGGTGTAAACACAAAAGTTGTAGGTATGGATGTTAGTTTTCTAATGCCGTTGGTCTGACGTCAAAACGATATATAGAACTTGAGTTATGGTCAAATTACTGCACGTAGGTCACAGTGAATTTTTATGGACTTTCTGCACAACTTTTCCGAATTTGAAACGAAAACTGGTATTGATCGGTACAGAATTGGCCTTGGGTGTAAACATGAAGGTTATAGATAATTTTGTTAGCTTTCCAGTGGCTTTGGTTTGACGTGAAAATGACTTTTAGTTTTTGAGTTATGAGGAAAATACTCCAAGGAGGTCTTAGTGAAATTGTACGGTGACAGCATTCTCTGTTTCATGTTTTGCGTCTTTTTCACACGTCTCTGTTTTAAATTGGTCTTTGGTATAAACATGAAAGTTGTTGATAATTGTGATGATGATAATACACGATGATGATGTTAAACGATGATGATGATAACGATGATGATGTATATGATAATGAAGTTGTTGTTGACGTTGTATTTGTTGTAAATGTTGCATTGTCGAGTCCAGTACATATGCATTAAGTGATGGGGGTGTATGCCCGACATGTCTATTATGACATTATGAATTAAGTGATGGGGGTGTATGCCCGACATGTCTATATGACATTTACGATGGGGGTGTATGCCCGACATGTCCTATTATGACATATTTTGCGATGAATTGGCACCACATGCATGTTGCATACTTGAGTCAGTGATGTTGCATTGTTGAGTCGGTCGATGTTATTGTATTTGATGTTGCATTGAGAGGTGAGATTATGATGTGTATGTGTGATGTATGTATAAGATCTGATGGTGTTGTTTGATGATGTTTATGTGAAATGTTAAATTCATCTTTATGAATTATGTACTTATGTTTATTGAATGTGAATCTCACCCCTTCTGTTTGAATGTTGCCTCTACGTGGGTAACGTGCAGATAACCAGGAGTAATCGCTGAAGTGAGTTGATTCCTCGTGTCATTAGGAGTCGCTCTGATATGTAACGGGATGGGAAACTTTTTGATGAATTCATGTGCTATGTATTTTAATTTCAAACTGATGTTGAACCACATTTAGTGGAGTTTTAAACTACGTTGTTTTTGATGTGGCCTTGTGCCTAATGATGTTTAGATTTAATTATGAAGTTGAATTTCCGCTGCGATGGTTTGACGTTATTGAAAAGTCTGTTTTGAAATAAATAGCAAATTATCCTATTTATAAATTGTAAACGAAGTGCGACATCCCGTCAAGGTTGAAACTCTGATTTATTTTAAATGAAATTTTCAAGTTGGGAAAACGGGGTGTTACAATTGGTATCAGAGCAGGTCGGTCTGTCCGGCCAATGTTGTCTAATGTTGTTTGTCCCTTAGTACTCGACATGTGTGTGAAACACTGTCGGTACTTGTTTGTTAGCTCATAGTCGTTGTCTGCAGGAGTTGGTTTGGAATAAGTGGGGGAGAAGCTTGCCTCCCGGACGTGTTGATAGTATGTAGAAGTTGGTTCGAGGTGATGTTGATTGTAAGAGTGCAAACGTTATTGAAGCGATGTTGTTGGGAACCGGCGAGAGTATGGACTCATGAATTCGTATCAGTCGAGTTTGAGATGTGTGTAGATTATGGATGGTGAATTAATTGAGAATGAGGAATTATTCCAATGGAAGTGATAGTTGATGGATTAATTCGGTAGATGGTATGTCTTGAGTGTAGTTGGATTAAATTCGGGTGATTTTCGTAGTTGGATGAAAAGAAAGGATGTTGGTAGATCTTGGAAGCGAGAGGGAGAGATGGAACTTATGTTCATCAACCTCAAATTCTGATTTTTACAATTATGGAGCAGCTGTCAGTAAAAGGGGCATAGCTTTTTACTCGTGTTTCTGATGGAAGCGATTCTGGACTTTTTGGAAAGCTCAAGAAATTCCCTACAGTTTGCATATAAGATTTGTCTTCAGGAAGTTTGTGAAGAGGAAGAAAAGTGCATTTTAATGTTTGGGTCTGATGCTGATTTTTGGAAAATTCTGCATACGGGAATTCTGGACCAGTCCCATTGCAAGGATGATAACTTTTTACTCGTAACTCGGATTTGGGAGATTCTTGAAGTTCTGGAATCTACACGAAATTCCCTTCATTTTGGAATATAATTTTGTGCTTGGGAGGTCTGTATTGGAAGATATAATTGTGTTTGAAGTTGGGTGATTCTTGCTGAAAATTGAAAAGGTGAAGAAGGGTGTAAGATATGGATAAGGAATGAAACGTTGGTATTTGTAAGAATGCGAAGGTATCGGAAAATGCATGGAGATGCAATTTATGTTGAATAAGAATGATTATAGTGACGGATTGTGGTAGACTTCATTGTGGAATATTAGTGAGTAATTATAATGAGTTGCTGAAGTTGTTGGAAATGCGAAGAATGAGATTTCAAGGATAAGAAGTTTGTAAGGCCGAGTGTTTCACCGTGGGGAGCACCTGTGTTATTGGTTAAGAAGAAAGATGGCAGCATGAGGTTGTGTGTTGATTATCGGCAGCTGAACAAAGTGACGATCAAGAATAGATATCCGCTCCCGAGGATTGATGATTTGATGGACCAGTTGGTGGGTGCTTGTGTTTTTAGCAAAATTGATTTGAGATCGGGTTATCATCAGATTAAAGTGAAGGATGAAGATGTTCAGAAGACGGCCTTTAGAACACGTTACGGACATTATGAATATTCGGTGATGCCGTTCGGTGTTACGAATGTGCCAGGAGTATTTATGGAATATATGAACCGTATTTTTCATAACTATTTGGATCAATTTGTTGTTGTTTTTATAGATGACATTTTGATATACTCCAAGACCGAGGAAGATCATGCGGAGCATTTGAAGATTGTGTTGCAAGTGTTGAAAGAGAAGAAGCTGTATGCCAAGTTATCAAAGTGTGAATTTTGGTTGAAAGAGGTGAGTTTTCTTGGCCACATTATTTCAGGTAGTGGTATTGCGGTTGACCCATCTAAAGTGGAAGCAGTATCACAATGGGAGACCCCTAAGTCGGTGACTGAGATTAGAAGTTTCCTTGGTTTGGCTGGATATTATCGCAGATTTATAGAAGGATTTTCGAGGATTGCACTTCCGTTGACGCAGTTGACTTGTAAAGGTAAAGCTTTTGTGTGGGATGTTCATTGTGAAACCAGTTTTAATGAATTGAAGCAGCGTTTGACGACGGCTCCAATCTTGATTTTGCCGAAGCCAGATGAGCCTTTTGTGGTGTATTGTGACGCGTCCAAGTTGGGATTAGGTGGTGTGCTTATGCAAGATGGTAAAGTAGTGGCTTATGCATCAAGACAGTTGAGAATTCATGAACGGAACTATCCTACGCATGATCTTGAGTTGGCCGCAGTGGTATTTGTGCTGAAGATTTGGAGACACTATTTATATGGTTCAAGATTTGAGGTGTTTAGTGATCATAAAAGTTTGAAGTATCTATTTGATCAGAAGGAGCTAAATATGAGGCAGCGAAGATGGCTTGAACTGTTGAAGGATTATGATTTTGGACTGAATTATCATCCAGGTAAAGCTAACGTTGTTGCTGATGCTTTGAGCAGGAAAACCTTGCATATGTCTGCTATGATGGTTAAAGAGTTTGAGTTGCTTGAACAATTCAGAGATATGAGTTTGGTTTGTGAATTGGCACCTCAGAGTGTGAAGTTGGGTATGTTGAAGATTAACAATGAATTTTTGAGTAATATCAGAGAAGCTCAGAAAGTAGATGTGAAGTTGGTGGATTTGATGAATGAGGCTGAGGGTAGTGATTTCAAAATTGATGATCAAGGAGTGTTGAGGTTTAGAGGCAGAATTTGTATACCTGATAACGATGAGATGAAGAAGATGATTCTTGAGGAAAGTCACATAAGTAGCTTGAGTATTCATCCGGGAGCTACAAAAATGTATCATGATTTGAAGAAGCTGTTTTGGTGGTCTGGTTTGAAGCGAGATGTGGCTCAATTTGTGTATTCATGTTTGACTTGTCAGAAGTCGAAGGTTGAGCATCAGAAACCTGCTGGGTTGTTGACACCGTTGGATGTGCCAGAGTGGAAGTGGGATAGTATATCCATGGATTTTGTGACGAGTTTGCCGAATACTCAGAGAGGACATGATTCAATTTGGGTGATTGTGGATAGGTTGACGAAGTCTGCGCATTTCCTTCCGATAAATATTAGTTATCCTGTGTCGCAGTTGGCAGAGATTTACATTCGAGAGATTGTAAAGTTGCATGGTGTTCCGTCGAGTATTGTGTCAGACAGAGATCCAAGATTTACTTCTAGATTTTGGAAGAGTTTGCAGGAAGCATTGGGTTCTAAATTGAGGTTGAGCTCGGCTTATCATCCGCAAACAGATGGTCAGTCGGAAAGGACGATTCAATCACTCGAAGATTTGTTGAGAATATGTGTTCTTGAGCAGGGTGGAGCTTGGGATAGTCATCTACCGTTGATAGAGTTCACTTATAACAACAGTTACCATTCTAGCATTGGAATGGCACCTTTTGAGGCATTGTATGGTAGGAGGTGCAGAACTCCTTTGTGTTGGTTCGAGGCTGGTGAGAGTGCAATTGTGGGACCAGAAATTATTCAGCAAACTACTGAGAAGGTCAAATTGATACAAGAGAAGATGAAAGCATCGCAGAGTCGGCAGAAAAGTTATCATGATAAGCGAAGAAAAGACCTTGAGTTCCAAGAAGGTGATCATGTGTTTTTGAGAGTCACTCCGATGACTGGTGTTGGACGTGCATTGAAATCGAAGAAGCTGACTCCGAAGTTCATTGGTCCTTATCAGATATCAGAAAGGATAGGAACAGTTGCTTATAGAGTGGGATTACCACCGCATCTTTCAAATTTGCATGATGTGTTTCACGTGTCGCAACTTCGGAAGTATGTTACAGATCCCTCTCATGTGATTCCGAGAGATGATGTGCAGGTTAGAGACAATCTTACGGTGGAGACATTACCACTGAGGATTGAAGGCCGTGAGATGAAGAAGTTGAGGGGCAAAGAGATTCCTCTCGTGAAAGTTGTTTGGGGAGGACCAACTGGTGAAAGCTTGACGTGGGAGCTGGAAAGCAAGATGTTGGAGTCTTATCCAGAGTTATTTGCATGAGGTACATTTTCGAGGACGAAAATTTTATAAGTTGGAGAGTTGTAACGCCTAGAATTTAATTTTATTATTTTATTGAATTATAATGAATTAATATAATTTAATAGATTAAATAGAATTAAAATGGCATTAAGGGCATTATGGGAAATTAAGAAAGAGGGAAGTGGAATAGAAAAAAGAGGTATACGTGTGAAGAGGTTTCATTTGTTGTGTTTTCACGTGAAACAGAGAAGAGAAAAGAGGAGAAGCAGAGCCAAGGAAGAAGGTGAAGAACTTGAGAAGAGGAAAAGCTGAAGGGGGCGATTTCTTCATAACAAGGTAAGGGTGGGACTAGCTTCTATAAATCTAAGTTTCATAATCCCTAAATTTTGATTTAGCATGTTGATGTTGGTGAATTTGGGAATTAGGGTTGTTTGATTATGATAAACTAATGATGGAATGTTAAATTGATGATTTCTATGTTGAGATGTTGATTTTGTTGTGATTCTATGGTGTTGTTACTGATTGGTGCCATGCTTATGCATAAATTGATGAAGTTTTGAATGTTCATAAACATGTGTCAGATGAATGAGAAGTTTGAATAATATAAGTTGCTTTTCCTGAGTTTTCTTATCTCTACCCTGAATTTGAAACGAAAACTGGTATTGATCGGTACAGAATTGGTCTTAGGTGTAAACACAAAAGTTGTAGGTATGGATGTTAGTTTTCTAATGCCGTTGGTCTGACGTCAAAACGATATATAGAACTTGAGTTATGGTCAAATTACTGCACGTAGGTCACAGTGAATTTTTATGGACTTTCTGCACAACTTTTCCGAATTTGAAACGAAAACTGGTATTGATCGGTACAGAATTGGCCTTGGGTGTAAACATGAAGGTTTTAGATAATTTTGTTAGCTTTCCAGTGGCTTTGGTTTGACGTGAAAATGACTTTTAGTTTTTGAGTTATGAGGAAAATACTCCAAGGAGGTCTTAGTGAAATTGTACGGTGACAGCATTCTCTGTTTCATGTTTTGCGTCTTTTTCACACGTCTCTGTTTTAAATTGGTCTTTGGTATAAACATGAAAGTTGTTGATAATTGTGATGATGATAATACACGATGATGATGTTAAACGATGATGATGATAACGATGATGATGTATATGATAATGAAGTTGTTGTTGACGTTGTATTTGTTGTAAATGTTGCATTGTCGAGTCCAGTACATATGCATTAAGTGATGGGGGTGTATGCCCGACATGTCTATTATGACATTATGAATTAAGTGATGGGGGTGTATGCCCGACATGTCTATATGACATTTACGATGGGGGTGTATGCCCGACATGTCCTATTATGACATATTTTGCGATGAATTGGTACCACATGCATGTTGCATACTTGAGTCAGTGATGTTGCATTGTTGAGTCGGTCGATGTTATTGTATTTGATGTTGCATTGAGAGGTGAGATTATGATGTGTATGTGTGATGTATGTATAAGATCTGATGGTGTTGTTTGATGATGTTTATGTGAAATGTTAAATTCATCTTTATGAATTATGTACTTATGTTTATTGAATGTGAATCTCACCCCTTCTGTTTGAATGTTGCCTCTACGTGGGTAACGTGCAGATAACCAGGAGTAATCGCTGAAGTGAGTTGATTCCTCGTGTCATTAGGAGTCGCTCTGATATGTAACGGGATGGGAAACTTTTTGATGAATTCATGTGCTATGTATTTTAATTTCAAACTGATGTTGAACCACATTTAGTGGAGTTTTAAACTACGTTGTTTTTGATGTGGCCTTGTGCCTAATGATGTTTAGATTTAATTATGAAGTTGAATTTCCGCTGCGATGGTTTGACGTTATTGAAAAGTCTGTTTTGAAATAAATAGCAAATTATCCTATTTATAAATTGTAAACGAAGTGCGACATCCCGTCAAGGTTGAAACTCTGATTTCTTTTAAATGAAATTTTCAAGTTGGGAAAACGGGGTGTTACACGAAGTACATCTCCCATCATACCAGTGAAATTCCTATCATATCAGGCTAACACCGCACTCCTCTTATCTTTGTGTGGACAACCCTCTCGGTGAAGCCCCGTTCGGCATATTCCGGAGCCTGCTGGACACAACTTAACTTTTCATGTGGACGACCCTTTCGGTGAAGTCCCATCCGGCATAGTCTGGAGCCTGCTGGACATGCTTAATCTTTTAACTTATGTGTGGATAGCCCTTTCGGAGAAATCCCATCCGGCGTAATCCCGGAGTCTGATGAACACGTGATCATAATCTTATAGTATAATCTTAACTTGCTCTTATTCTTTAAGTAATCATTCATAAGTGCTTAACCTATAAAAGGTTCTAAACTTGACTATTGTATCATCCTTGGACTTGTATATACTGAATCGAGTGCATAACATTGCTTAGTAAGGGATAAACCCAAAACTAGCTCCTTAACCTCTCTATGTCAACTTATGGATTAAGGTATCCATCTCTCAATATGGTACCTATCCTCATCCTATATTTATCTATACATTCTCTAAAGGATAGATCTTCTAATACTTATTAGTGACACTTAGCCATTACATGTTGTTTATTGAGTCTGAAGCAGTATTAGACAGCCAGAATGGTGCAAGGACAGAAGAAAAGCAATATGGCCCTGTACACTGTGCCATCGTGACACGATTTTCTACCCAGAAATGGTGGCAAGTTCTGCCTATGAAATCGTGACACGGTTGCAAAATCGTGACACGATTTTGCGTGCAGTTAGACAACATAGGGCAAGTTCAAAACGTGATTTTCACCATTCTTGGCTTATCCAAGCATACCCAAACATCATAACAGCTTAAGGGATAAATTTCTAAGGCATATTGATAGATTACAACATGATTGATCAAGGAATTACAAGAAAAGGGAATTAGGGCACTAAAATCTCAAACTTGCTCATATTACTATAAACATTCAAACTTACTCAAGCGGGTTCTAAAACCCTGTGGAGCTCACCTTAAACCTCAATTAGTGCTGGCTAAAAATTCTGAACTCCAAGTCCTAGCTTCAATCTAACACTCCTCTTAATTCTTCCTTGTTTCTTCTTTTACTTCCTCTTGTTCTACCTTTCCAAAAACAAGCTTACTAGCAAGAAATTCCACAAGAATTGGATGAAGGCTTGATGGGTGATGAGAGGTTGAGGAGGGCGTGTGACTAGAGAGGGTGAGGGAGAGAAAACTGGTTTTGGAAGAGTGAGAAAGATGAGAAGAAAATGATGAAAAATATCTTGGTCCCCTTTTTATAAATCTTTCCCTCCCAAACTTCCAATTTACGGAAATGCCATTGCTTGCTCAACAATCTTATAACATTGCTAACAGTTACTTATAAGCGGGATATTACACTCTCTCTCTCTCTCTCTCGATATATATATATATATATATATATATATATATATATATATATAGACAAATTCGATTAAAATTAAAGGTATAGCTATTTGGTACTTTTATATTATAACAAACTATACTTTTCTTTTTAAATGAGACCAATATTATAAAAAAGATAATATAAATCCTTATATTTTTGAATGACATCAACAATGTGGCATTCTTATAGGAAAATTTATTTAATGGTATAATTGGAAGTGAAAAAGGCAGCCTAAAACCATATATTCCTTCTGTGCTCCATAGATGAATATAATGATGTCACTACTATTTCAATTGATGAACAACAAAGAAGCTTGCTTGTTAGAGAAGAAAGAATGAATTTTGATAAAGAGAAAGATGATGGACAAGCTTTGAATATGACCAACTATGGAAGAATTTATGGGCGTGGAAGAGGACATTTTAGTGCTAGAAGACGTGGAAGAGGAAAACAAGCAAGTGAACATGTTGAATGCTATAAATGTGACAAACTGTGGCATTATTAGAATGAATGTCCTAATTGGGAAAGTGAAAATGCAAATTTTACTGAGTTTGATGACTCTGAAGAAATGTTTATTCTGGGTCATGAAAAAGTGTGTACAACAATAAATGAAGAAGTATAGTTCCTTAATTCAAGATATAAATATCACATGATAGGAACTACAGGCTATATATTTAATTATCATTATGCATTTCGAGAATCAGTCGAAGTTGGAGATGATTCCAAGATTCCTGTGATGGGAAAGGGAAATCTGAAACTATGCATATAGGGTAAGATACAAATCATTACAAATGTGTAATATTTGCCTGGATTAAAAAAACAATCTGTTGAGAATTGGCCATCTTCAGTAGAAAAACAAATAAGTTGTGTTATACAAAGATACTTGCAAAGTATTTTTTATCGTGAAAGAGGTTTACTGATGAACACACAAGTATACTCTAATAGAATGTTTGCGATTTTTGCCTCTGTGATCGTACAAATGTGTTTGTAAGTTAGTAAAGAAGACACTTTAGATATGTACATCTCAGTGTCAAAGGGTTAAACATTCTTGTGAAGTAAGATAAGGTAAAATGGTTACCACTACTAAAAGCAATTCAAGAAAAGTGCTCAGATTGTGGTAGTAGGAAAACATTATAGAGATGATATTTTGAATATGACACTTGAATTGTCACAAAGAAAATAGATCTCTTTGATTCAGATATTTGTGGAACTATTAATCCAGCATCAAATGGAAGAAACAAGTACTTTATCACTTTCATAGATGATTTTAGTAGGAAACATGGATATATCTTTTGCAAGACAAGTCATGTGCATTTTATGTACTCATAAGGTCAAAGCTTTTGTTTAAAAAGAATCAAGCTGCCAAATTCAGTGTCTCAGAACTAATAGTGGGGGTGAATTCAGTTATATTGTTTAAAATGAATTTTATGGCTTGCATGATATAATAGACAACTTACACTCCACCGTAGAATGGAGTCTTAAAATGAAAGAAAAAAACAATGATGAACAACGTGAGAAGCATGTCCTCTGATAGAGATGTAGCAAAGAGATTTTGGCATAAAGCTAGCTTGTGGGTCATTCATGTATTGAATAAAAGTCTCTCTATATCTGTGAAAGATATGACACCTGAGGAAAATTGGAGTGATTTGAAACCTGTTTTATATTAGTTTAGAGTCTTTGGTTGCATAGCAGATGCATATGTACATGATGCTGAGAGAAAGAAGCTTAAAGCAAAAGGTTTCAAATGTGTTCATTTCGGGATTATAAATAAGTATAACGGTTACAAGCATCGTGATCCTTTACAAAATAAAGTAATAATCAACATAGATGTCATAATTGTAGAATAAAAAGGACGGAATTGACATGAAAATGAAAAGGAACTAGTAGTACAAGTTTACAAAAGTGATGTGAAGATAAAAAATGATGAAGAAGAAGATTGTGAAATTCACACTAACATTTGTGATTAAAACAGTGAGGAAACATATAAGAATGTTCAGTTTGATCTAGCAACGAGGAATCGGATAACGATCCTTTCTTTCTTATTGCAAGAGACGATTTATTGTAAGATGTAATTTCATTCATATACCTAATCCAAATGAGATGATACAAATCTTTTACAACTATAAACCAAGGTTGTGAATTCGAGTTTGAGCTTTAGTGTGAAGGTGAGAAAAACACACACACACAAGACGGGGGGGGGGGGGGGGGGGGGGGGGGGGGGGGGGGTTGAATTGTGTGACTCAAAAAACTTGTTATCTTTTCTTTTCAAAACTTAAAGTTCAGTTCAGAAGCTGATATGATCAGTTCTGAACAAATATCAAGAGTTATGCAGCGGTTATAAAATTGAAAAGAGAAGAGTAAAGAGAGACACACAACAAATTATACAGGTTCCTTCTCAATGTGAGAAGTAGTCCTGTCCCCTTGTATCCAACAAGAGAGTTTCACTATAATCTGAAGATTACAATTTGCTCAACCACTAAGGAAGAGACTTCCAGTTGCTCAATCACAAAGAAAGAGGCTTCTATGCTCAACCACCAAGGAAGAGGCTTCCAATGCTCAAGTCACTAAGACAAGAGACTTCCCAATGCTCAAGTCACTAAGAGAAGAGACTTCTGACTCAGACCACAAAGGAATGAGGTTACAAATGCTTAGTATACAGACTAAGACTTTAGGGACCAAACTGGTTTACAAAAGAAATAGTTTGGGATGAACACTTGATCAAATATCAGAGGTGTTCTCTAAATACACCACAGGTTAAGACTCTTAACCTTAAGAAATTCTAAGTTACAAAGACTAAAGAATTTCTAAGAGTTTTTATGAACTTGACAGTTTTTGACAAAAAACAGAGTGCAGGTTCAGCAATACGTTTCAAAGAGTCTTAGGCATTTTTCTTCTTCAAATCTTCTTCCTTTTATAGATGAAAATAGAGCTGTTGAAGATTTGCTTGAATTAAGGAATTTAGCCGTTGCAATTGGACTAGGTTACTGCAAATGTGTGCTGCACTTTATCAGTCAGAACAGAGCAGGTGCCATTTTTGAAGTGGCCTACCTTAAAATCTGGAGAATGTTTGGGTCAGGGAGACAATTGTTCCATTGAGTTGTTCTGACACATCCAGGCATTAAATGCGCACAGTACTGGTCAAAATCCATGCCACATCAGCTTCAGAAGCTTCTTTGTGAACAATGATCAGAAGCTGCTTCTGTTGTACGGATCAGAAGCTGGCTTCAGGAGTTGACTGTTGCGTTGACTTCTTCAGAGGCACCCAGACTTCAGAAGCTGCCTTCAGACTCAGAAGCTGCACTTCAGGAGCACCACTTCAGGACCACTTCAGAAGCTTCACTTCAGGAGCACTTCTTCAGGACTTCTTCAGGACCAGTTTTCTTTCTAGCCTTGCAACCTTGGCTTTCCTTCTTGCTCTTTAGCTTGTTCTTCATAACCATTATCAATCAATACTTATTAAGCATGTGGTTCTGAAACACTTGAACAAAGCATTAGCAAATAACCAATTTTCTCTTTAATACTTTGTTATCATCAAAACCATAAAGAGAGATATGTTTACACATAAATGTTTCAACAATCTCCCCCTTACTTCATAAGAGACTTGTTAAACACATTTTGTTTCAACATAGTGTGCAACAACGTTTTTTACTGCAGATGTAACACCTATATAGAGATTGCCTAGGATCTCATACGAGTGTTAAAATTTCGTACTGGATGCATTAAATACAATACAGAAAATTTACATTTAATTATACATAACTCAGGTCATAAATACAATCTGAAATCTGATACAACATATTCTTGATAATTTACATCATGTTACACCATCTGAATACAAACAACCATAAACTAAGAAGTCAGCACGATCAATCTAAAGCTTTCTCTTTACCTTTGCGTCGTGCTACCTGTGAACCTGCACCAGAAGGAAAGAGATGAGACATAATGTCTCAGTGAACTTCGGCCCTACCTACTGTTGGCAACCTCGGGGAAACCTAGGGCCGCCATGCACTAACTTTGGAAATCTTGGGATACCTATGATCACCGTCTTTTCTACGTATATTTTGCAATCAAGGATAACTAGGATCGCTAAAAGTCTTTCTCTTATGTTAAAACTCATACTTAGTGATCTGAGGGTATTTTACGATCACTTTCATTTGCATTGGAAGTTACTTTGTCTTATCTCTCAACATATAATAAGTATACATATTCATCTTTCACTTCATTAAGTTAGAAGTTAGTGTTGAACAAACAATAATTATCTTGGTTCATTTTACGGAGTGCATCCGGGTGGAGTAACCCCGAAGTACATCTCCCTTCTTACCGGTGAAACTCCTATCATGTCAGGCTAACACCGGACTCTTCTTTTCTTTTGTGTGGTTGTCCTCGCGGACGGTTACTTCACCGTTCCAGCTGCCATTTAAGGCAGTAACTTCACCGGAACCCCCTGTATTCTAACTAGCGAGACTACAGGAGACATATTAACTTTCTTGACTTGGATGTGTAGCTGCCCTCACGAGCGGTAACTTCACCATTCCAACATAAACTGGAACCCCTTGTATTCTAACTAACGAGATTACAAGAGACACATGTAGTCCTTTTAATAATTTAATTCTCATTCTTTAAAATAATTATTCTTGAATACTTAACCTATAAAAGGTTCTGAATTGAATACTGAATCTTTCTTGTACTTGCACATACTTAAGTGAGTGCATAGAATTGCTTAATAAGGGGTAAACCCGAAACTAGCTCCTTAACTTCTCTATAATAACTTATAAATCAAGATATTCATCTCTCATTAATATGTATGTCCTCATCCTATATTAGTCCTTGACAGTTCATAAGTATTCTTGCCCCAAAGCATATCAAAGATCATAACATGGTTCAGTTGTTTGAAAATAAAATGCCATCCTGGGTGATTTCGCTCTGCGACCCCCAGACTTCGCTCTGCGAAATACTGCGTCTGAACCTTCAGACTCTGAAGTTCAGAGTCTGAACCTTCAGAACCTGGTGTTTGAGTCTGAAGCTTCGCAGAGCGTGCGATACTTCGCACTGCGAACTCAGGTTCTGAACACTTCGCAGAACGAAGGTCTAGGCGATGGCTAGGTAGTGGCTGGGTTCTGCTACTTCGCTTTGCGACCCTGGTGTCACTCTGCGACTGTAGCAGAACTCAGAATTTTCTGGAAATACATGTTTTCTGTTTTAAAGCTTAATACCCACTGCCCAGTGATCTTTGATAGCACAACAGGGACTCATTTTAGGACTCTAAAACATACTGAACACAAGGAATAAACAGGATCAAGGATAGAATTAAAATAGGGGCAACTAACTATTAATTCCTTAGTAACTTATAAAATCAGTTGAAATCCTCACTCATAGTGGGTTCTAAAACCCTGTGGAGCTCTCCTCAGAACTGGATTGGTGCTGGTTAAGCTTTAACTTCAAAACCCTAGCTTGATCTCTTGGTCCTTTCTTGCTTTTTCTTAACTTCTTCTTGTTCTAACTTCTTAAATTAAACTTGCTAGCCAAGATTCCACAAGATTGGATGATGATTAGAAGGATGATGGTGCTGATGATGATGCTCGAAAATTAGAGAGAGAGAGAGGGAGGAGGAAAATCAGCTGGTTTTTGAGAGAGTATGGAAGAGGAAATATGAGAAATATCTCATGTTTTCCTTATTTAAAAATCTTCTCTTCTATATTTACATGTTTGCCACTACTTACTCCTTAACCCTCTAACATTAATTAAAGTTACGTCTGAGCGGGATATTACAATCTACCCCCCTTAAAGAAATTTCGTCCTCGAAATTTAGAATTTACCTGAAAATAGATGCGGATAATGCTCTTGCATCTCTGATTCTAGCTCCCACGTTGCTTCGCTGTCGGGAGAGCCTTTCCAAACCACCTTAACAATTGGAATCTCTTTGTTCCTCAAGGACTTAACATCACGATCAACAATCTGCTCCGGTTCAGGTTGAAACGTCAAATCTGATCTTAAATCAATAGTGTCCAACTCTATTGATTGAAAAGGATCGGGAATGAATTTCCTCAGTTGAGAGACATGGAAGACATCATGCAAACCTGACATGGCCGGTGGCAGAGCTAACTGATAGGTTGTTGGACCGACATGTTTAAGTATCTGAAATGGCCCAACATATGATGACATCCTGTCATTACGTAATTTTCAAGAGTCTTTGTAAGCTTTATCTTCATTTGTATAGCATTTTGAGACAGCTTGAGGTGAAAAAAAAGCAAGAAATCATCAAGAACTTGAAGTGATTGCATCGTGACACGATTTGGGCATTGTGTCATGATTTCCTAACCAGAGAAGAGGTGTAATTCTGTCTATAAAATCGTGTCATGATTGCATAATCGTGTCACGATTGGGAAACTGATTTGCGCAATCCTTGGGAACTTTAATGAAGAATCGTGTCACAATTCCTTACATCGTGTCACGATTGTGGGCTCAGGTTGCCTATTTTAGCTGATTTGTTTTCAGAAACAAGGGTTCGGAAATTCGGAGAATAGAAGTGTGCACACCTCATTTTAAAAAAACGCGTAAATCCCCTGAGGACGTCCTCGAACGCTCGGAGGGCCTTTGTGAAGTCGCCACCAAAGTTTTTGTGTAAAGGGAACGTTGATAAACCCTTAAGTTTTTTGTTTAAAGGGAAACAATAATAAAACCCTTGACGATGAGGAAAAGGATGGTCATCGCAACCATTGTCGGGTTCGGGAGTCGGTTACGCAAGGGGAAGGTATTAGCACCCCTCACGTCCGTTGTACTCAACGGGAACCTTCTATTTGGCTAAAGCTTAAATTATTTTTAAATGTTTTGCGCGCATGCTTATCTATGTCAAAAGAAAATATACTAAAGAGGGGGGAAAGAGATGAAAACAAACGAAAGGAAAAAAAGTTTTTTATTATTGCGCTTGACAAGATGTCGATCTTGCTCCTACGTATCTCCCGGTAGTCGGAGAATTCAAAGCGTACGTAGTTCTTTGGTAGAAAAACGTACACGTGTTGGTTAATTTTAAATGGACGATGTTTTAACCGAATTCTTGCGATTCAACGTAGCTTGTATGCTCGCGCTCGGGAGACTTATTAAGCGTATAGCTTGTATGCTCGCGCTTGGGAGACTTATTAAGCGTTTGTTCACGAATCGCGCTAGAATGTTAAAAGGTACGTCCGTTGGGTTAAAAGGGTTCGAGTTGGTCGATATGGGACCAAAATAGGCGCAATGGACTCAAATGAGTCAATCATTGACCGAGGGGACTCCAACGAGTCGGGGGATTGTTCGATTGATCCACTGGGATCAAGAACGGGTACAATGGACTCGGACGAGTCGAACATTGACCGAGTGACTCAAACGAGTCGAGGGATGGAATCTAGTGGCCACGGGGGACCAAAAGGTTCGGATTGACCACAAGGGGCCAAGATTTTGTTTGGTTATGGTTGGATACGTTGAAAAAAGGAATGACGATTGTCCGAACGACGAGACATACGTCACGCATTCGTGCAATCGGGGCAATGGAGAGACATACGTCACACCATCCCTTTTTCATTCAAGTTTTTTTTGGGTAGAATTCCTTTAGAAATCCCAAAGTATGTCAAAACATTTGGTTTGAAAACCCAAAGTGGAAAGATTTTAGCAAATTGTTAGAAAACGCATAAGTTCGGCTCATTTTGTGAGCGGTTTCGAAAAGCGAACAAATTCGGCGTATGTTCACGCTTGGGTTTTGAAAATCATGAACAATATTTATTGCTCAAGTTTGGATTTGAAGTGCTGAACATAGCTTATTTGTTCAAGTTGTTTTGAAAGATTGGGGATTTGACTTGTTTCACAAGTTATCCAAAAAAATGTTACCCGAACTTGCGAATTTTCCACTATTATGCAAAATCCTTGAACTGGTTTGAAAAATATGGGTTTTAAAACTCCTAGGTTCTGAGCTCTTGGGCTAGAACCTCAAAAAATTTGCCATCTGGGCACCTAAACTCAGATTCTGAGTTTTGTCATGGTCGCTCTGCGACCATGACTTCGCACTGCGAACAATGCGAATTTTTGAGTTCAGAAGCTGTTTCTGAACTTTTGTTCAGAAACAACTTCTGAACACACTCAGGACCTTTTAGGAGAGTGAAAAACTTTGAGTTTTTGGGATGAAAAAGGCTGGACAAACTAGTTTTGATGTTTTGAAAACCTTGGGATTTCTTTGAAATTCAAAAGGGGTTTTTTAAAACCAAGTGGTTTTGGACCAAAATTAAGATGCAAACACAATTGTAAATGCAAGATCAGTACTTAGAATACTTACAGAGATCCTTAGCAAAGTTCCAGCTGCAATGGATTTGAATTGGTTGAAGGTTCTTGCAAAGGTTTTGAATGTTGGTGATGAGCAATGAACTTTGTGAGGCTTTGTATTGGAATTGGTTTTTGCTAGTGCTTTGCTGGTTTTCTGGTTGTTTGTAAGTGTTCCAAGTGTTTATGAGTAGTGTTTCCTGGTTAGAATAATGCTCTTATTCCTCTTGCCTTGCATCTTGGACCGTAAATCTCACCATCTTGGACTTGAGATCCTAAAGACAAGGGTGTAAACCCTTGGAATAGGGCTGGACGTCCTCCAAGAGGGCATAAGGCCCACTTTACAGTTACAAATAGCCCTTTAGGGGCGCCCTCAACAGCTTACGAGGGCGCCCAAGTTATGGTTTTGGCCCTTTATGATTTGGGCCCAAAACCCCTAACCGGGTAGGCCCAAGAAGGGCTACAAATAGTAACCTTGGGATCACTCCCAAGGCATGACCAAAACACAGCACAGAAACCCTAGTTTCTAGAAAGATTGTACTCACTGCCAGTACACATCTCTATTTATAGGCCAAAACCAAATCAATTTCATCATTAGAAATCCCTAAAATCCAGCTGATTTGTGGGCTAGGATTAGGCTAAATCCCTTTGCATTTAATGCTAATGGATAGAGGTAACCTTGCCTTGTGCCAAGGGTCAAGACTCAGCCTGATTTCAGCCACAAATTCAAAGGTTTTTGGATAGAAATGATGATGAAATAGGGCTGGATTGCAATTGGCCAAGCTTGGGGATCAATCCTTGCAATCTCAATGGTTGATCAATAAAAACGTGCACTGTGATGTGCAGAGATTGGGGGATGCAAAAGGCTACATATGGCTGGTGTGAGAGGGTGAAAAGCTGTTGCAAAACAGAGTAGGCACTCATGGCTTTTTCAAGTGAAAAATCCAGCTGGTTTGACTGGTTTTGGGGGGAGCAAGCAGGAGGAAAGTCTTCAAGAAGGTGGCTGGCAACCTTGGGGTGGTTAACAGGTCACTTGGGAGGGACAAGAGCTGCCCAAGGGCAAGCCCACTTGCTTGTCACATGCTAGGTTGGAAGAAAAAGCTTCCAACCTTGGCATTAATGGCAAGTCTCTCATTTCAGGTTTTGCTTGGCCCAAATAGCCATGAATGCTGATTAAAATAAATATGCAAATGATGTGCAACAAAATCTGGAATTAAATCAAAGACACCAAAAATCTGCAGAAAAATCGCAGACTTCGCAGTGCGAAGGGAGCTTCGTAGTGCGAAGTCATCATTTTTGAAATATTGACTTTTCTGTTGACTTTTGTTGACTTTGACTTTTTCTCCCTCTTTGATTTTTTTTGATTTTTTGGTTTTAAAAGGCTTAGGACAAAATTGGGGTACTACAGCTGCCCCTACTTAATTGTGTCTTTGCATAGAGTATGTGAGTGCCGAGGGCATCTCATGAACTCTTTGCGAAGATCAATTAGGTAAAAGAAGGACCCGAATTTTGTCCTTCGCGGAATGAAAAGATTGCAGTGAAAGTAAAATATGTGAATGCAATGATTTGAAAAGGTTGATCGTATCCAGCCGCTAACACTGGAGGTAGATCCACTGGGGATGAAGGTAATCGTATCCAGCCGCTTACACTGGAGGTAGATTCCTAAAGGCAAAGGTGATCTTATCTAGCCGCTTACACTAGAGGTCGATACCTAATGGTGAAGTGATCTTATTCAGCCGCTAACACTGAAGGTCGAACACTGAGGAAGGTGATCTTATCTAGCCGCTTACACTAGAGGTCGATACCTTAAGATAGGTAATCTTATTCAGCCGCTAACACTGAAGGTCGATTCCTAACGGTGGAGTGATCTTATTCAGCCGCTAACACTGAAGGTCGAACACTGAGGAAGGTGATCTTATCTAGCCGCTTACACTAGAGGTTGATACCTAAGATAGGTAATCTTATTCAGCCGCTAACACTGAAGGTCGATTCCTAACGGGGAGTGATCTTATTCAGCCGCTTACACTGAAGGTCGAACACTGAGGAAGGTGATCTTATCTAGCCGCTTACACTAGAGGTCGATACCTAAGGATAGGTAATCTTATTCAGCCGCTAACACTGAAGGTCGATTCCTAAACAGGGGAGTGATCTTATTCAGCCGCTTACACTGAAGGTCGAACACTGAGGAAAGGTGATCTTATCTAGCCGCTTACACTAGAGGTCGATACCTAAGCTGAAATGGTCTTACCCTGAATAGGTGCCCAGCTTTGAGCCGGAAAACATGATTGTATGATGCATGTTATGCTCCATGTTATGCAGTATGATATCCAATGCAATATGATATGAGATAGACTCAATCAAAGATTCCTGCTGGGGAATTGGGGACAGTTTGTGAAGGAGGTTCACTGGGGAACACTTGCTTAACTTTTGATGGATACTGGTGAATATGTGATACTCACTGGAGAATCCTTGTTGAGGATGCATGACATGATTATGAAATGCATGTGTATGAATGATTTGGATATGCATGCAAAAATGAAATTGACATGATGCGTGTATTATGTTATGCATGATATGTGGGATGCATGTTGAATGCTGGGAGTTATGATTGGAATGCCGAGCAAGGTCGGGTCTTTCTTGGGGATTTGTGGTGGTCTGCCAATGATGATTGGACTTTTTGTTTTGGGTTGAGACTCCCCGGGGGATGTCAATAAGGTTTGGCTTCATGGGGATATAAGGATCATTTTGGAAGCATGATCGATATCCAGCCTTGGTTGATGTTTGGATGTTTGGGGTGCTTACTGGGGAATTTTGTTCCTCTAACCCTTGGGGCTTTTGCGCTCCGCGTGCCGTGAGCTACGCACTTGCCTTTGCTGAAGAGCATAAGTCCTTTGGTGCAATATTTGGTGGGAATTACCGCAATTCTTTCGAAATTTACACAAATTCAAATAAAAACAACGTTTGTTCGTTTTGTTTTTTTTTTGGAAGAAATTCTTTTGTTTATTTCCCATGTTTTAATGCATTTTTATCATGAATAAAACAAAATTTTATGCGCTAATGAGAACACAAAATAATAAAAGGAAATTTATTCAATGCAGATTTGACTTCTTGAATGGGTAAAAATACATGAAGTGAGAAGTGATTACTTCTCTGAGGAAAAAGATAGAGAAAGACAAGAAGAAAGCAAAAAGAAATTTGTTGGTTTTGGCACAACACATGCTATTTTCCTTATGACTTCGAGGGATTTTTTTTGGAAGATGCTGACGAGACCGATTCTTCTCCTCTTGAATCTTGTCCGGAGCTTGGATGTTGCAGTCCTTGCCTTTCTTCTTTTGTTAACCCCTAACTTTTGCCTGGACCGCTCTTTCGAGTTTTCAGTCCACCGGGGTGTATTTCCTTTTTTGATGTCCTTTATTTTTGCCTAGACCGCCTTTTCAGGTTTTCGATCTAGCAGGACGCTCTCTATTGCCTAAACCGCCTTTTCAGGTTTTCGATTTAGCGAGCTCTCTTTTTTCTTTTTTCTCTTTTTTCTCTTTTTTCTTTTAGGCATAATACCTCTTGACTGCATCGGAGTTTATTGAGAGTGGGAACTCTTCTCCGTCCATAGTGGTGATGATTAGGGCTCCGCCTGAGAAGGCTTTCTTTACCACGTACGGCCCATCATAGCTGGGAGTCCACTTCCCGCGGGGATCTTTGTGGATAGGTAATATCTTCTTGAGGACTAGGTCTCCTTCTTTGAATTCTCGAGGACGGACCTTCTTGTCGAATGCTCTCTTGAGTCTCCTTTGATAGAGTTGTCCGTGACATATTGCCGTCAGACGCTTTTCCTCTATGAGATTCAGCTGGTCGAACCTTGTTTGGACCCATTCAGCTTCTTCTAGCTTGGTTTCCATCAAGACCCTTAACGAAGGAATTTCCACCTCTACGGGAAGCACAACTTCCATACCGTATACTAAGGAGAAAGGGGTTGCCCCAGTTGAAGTGCGAATGGCTGTTCTGTAGCCATGTAGCGCAAAGGGAAGCATCTCGTGCCAATCCTTATATGTTGTTACCATCTTTTGGATGATCTTCTTTATGTTCTTATTGGCTGCTTCTACCGCACCGTTCATCTTTGGTCGGTAAGGGGAGGAATTATGGTGCTCAATCTTGAAATCTTTGCACAACTCCTTCATTGTCTTGTTGTTCAGGTTTGCCCCATTATCGGTGATGATTTTGTGGGGAGTGCCGTAACGGCAAATGATTTCCTTTTTGATGAATCGGGCTACCACTTGTTTGGTTACGTTTGCATACGAAGCTGCTTCTACCCATTTGGTGAAGTAGTCGATGGCAACGAGGATGAAGCGATGTCCATTTGACGCTTTGGGCTCGATCATTCCAATCATGTCTATGCCCCACATAGAGAATGGCCAAGGTGAAGTCATGACGTTCAGCGGAGTTGGTGGTACATGCACCTTGTCGGCGTAAATCTGGCACTTATGACAAGTCTTGGCATAGTGGAAACAGTCAGCTTCCATGGTTAGCCAATAATAGCCCGCCCTTAGGATTTTCTTTGCCATTGCATGCCCATTGGCATGGGTTCCAAATGATCCCTCGTGGATTTCTTTGATGAGCATGTCCGCCTCATGTTTATCCACACATCTGAGCAAGAGCAAGTCATAATTTCTTTTGTAGAGGGTATTTCCACTGAGGAAGAACTGGGATGCCAATCTCCTGAGGGTTCTCTTGTCGGTGTGCGAGGCACCGTCTGGATACTCTTGCTCTTCAAGGTATCGCTTGATGTCGTAGTACCAAGGTTTGTTGTCAAGTCCTTCTTCGACTGCTGCACATACAACCGGTTTGTCTCTACGATCCATCTTTATGATTGGTGCTTCATTGTAGAAATTTACTTGGTACATTGATGATAATGTAGCCAAAGCATCCGCCACCTGGTTTTCTTCTCGAGGTATGAGATGGAAGTTGATTTCATCAAAATGCTCAATCAACTCTACAACCCGGGCTCGGTAGGGGATTAAATTGGGATGTTTTGTTTCCCATTCTCCTTTGACTTGATAGATGACTAAGGCTGAGTCACCGTATACTTCAAGGTTTTTGATCCTTAGATCAATTGCTGCTTCGAGGCCTAGGATACATGCTTCATATTCTGCCATGTTATTGGTGCAGTCAAAGCATAACCTTGCTGTGAATGGTTGATATCCATTTCTTGGGGAGATTAAAACAGCTCCGATACCGTGCCCCATGGCATTTGAGGCGCCGTCGAAAGCGAGCTTCCATCGAGCTTTCGGTTTTGGCCCTTCATCGTCGCTTGTGACCTTTTCGTCATTCAAAGCTACGACATCTTCATCCGGGAAGTCAAATTGTATGGGTTGATAATCCTCCAATGGTTGGTGAGCAAGGTGCTCGGATAAAACACTCCCTTTGATGGCTTTTTGAGCAACGTATTGGATGTCGTACTCAGACAGCAACATTTGCCAACGAGCTATCTTTCCTGTGAGGGCAGGCTTTTCGAAGATGTACTTGATGGGGTCCATCCTTGATATCAACCAAGTTGTATGGGTCAACATGTATTTCCTTAAGCGTCGAGCGGCCCATGCTAAAGCGCGGCAAGTCTTTTCAAGTGAAGTATACCTTGTTTCACAGTCGGTAAACTTCTTGCTTAGGTAGTAGATTGCGTGCTCTTTTCTTCCCGTTTCATCTTGTTGTCCTAACACACAACCCATCGATCCTTCAAGTACGTTTAGGTATAAGATGAGGGGTTTACTCGGAAGCGGAGGTATTAAAATTGGTGGTTCTTGTAGGTATTGTTTGATCTTGTCAAACGCCTCTTGGCAATCCTCATTCCAATGAATGGCTTGGTTTTTCCTTAGCAATTTGAAGATTGGTTCGCAGGTAGCTGTTATGTGTGAGATGAACCTAGCGATGTAGTTCAATCTTCCTAAGAAACCCCGGACTTCTTTCTCGGTATTTGGCGCTGGCATTTCTTGGATGGCCTTTACCTTGTCGGGATCCACTTCGATACCCTTTTGGCTAACGATGAAACCCAATAACTTCCCGGATCTAACGCCAAATGTGCACTTGTTAGGATGCGCAGCTTGAATTTTCTTAGACGTTCGAAAAGCTTTTGTAGATGGACTAGATGATCCTCCTCCGTTTGGGATTTGGCAATCATGTCGTCGACGTAGACCTCAATTTCCTTATGGATCATGTCATGGAAAAGAGTTACCATTGCTCTTTGGTATGTTGCTCCGGCATTTGTTAATCTGAAAGGCATTACCTTATAGCAGAATGTTCCCCATGGGGTGATGAATGTGGTTTTCTCCATCTCCTCTGGAGCCATCTTGATTTGGTTATATCCTGAGAAGCCATCCATAAAGGAAAAGACTGAGAATTGGGCTGTGTTGTCCACCAATATGTCGATGTGTGGTAGCGGGAAATCGTCTTTTGGGCTTGCTCTATTCAAGTCCCGATAATCCACACACATTCTAACTTTGCCATCCTTCTTTGGAACTGGCACAATGTTGGCAACCCATGTAGGATACTTGGTTACGGCTAAGAAGCCGGCATCGAATTGCTTTTTGACCTCTTCTCTGATCTTGAGAGCCATATCAGGTCGAGTTCTTCTCAATTTCTGCTTCACTGGCGGGCATTCCGGCTTGAGTGGCAGCTTATGTAGAACGATGTTAGGGTCTAAACCCGACATGTCTTGGTACGACCAAGCGAATACGTCCACGTACTCTTGCAGAAGCTTAATCAACTTTCCTTTCACATCTTCATGCAGGGAGGCTCCTATCTTGACCTCTTTCTTATCCTCTTCGGTCCCCAAGTTGACCTTTTCAACTGATTCTTGGTGAGGTTGTATTACCCTATCCCCTTGATTTGCGAGCCTAGACAATTCTTCAGGCGGTTCGTAATCGTCCTCTTCATCATCTTCCGTTTGATTAATCGGGAAATCGAAGTCATAAGGGATTAAGGTAGTGTTGTTTTTGGAGGGTGGATTTGTAGATCAGCATGAGTATGATTTTTTTTAGGCTTTTTGTAGAAAATTTTTTTTAAAAAAACAAATGCAAAAAGAAAAAGACTCAAATGACATAAAAGAGTGATTTTATTCATGATCGAAAAATAACTTTAAAACATGGGGGCCCCACACGACTAATCATTTGCCTTGGGCAGAGCTAAATGATTTTTTTTTAAAAGCAAAAAAAACAAACATGGTTTATTACTTGATCTTGGTAATGATCTCGGGAATCGCGATAGTCCTCCAATTGTTCAAAGCTTCATCCGAAGCGCAACGGTACACCAAATCAGGCACGTCTTTATCTATGTCTTCAAGTAGAGCCACTTGATCTTCATTGATAAATCCCGCACTGATGAACGTTTCCGAAATGGGGAGGATCCCTTGTCTTGGAGGCTTTGAGGAGATTTCGGCTGATGGATGATACCCCAACCCGAAGCGATTCTTCTTTTCCGGTATGTCCACTAATTTGCCCCATCCGGTAGGTCAGCTTTCTTCTAGGGCCTCTCTTATTGCCCTCCATGATGACATGGCTGTCCCAGCCTTTTTCTTGGGCTTTGAGCTCAAAGTCACGACGTTCGCCACTTCCAAAGACTGGAATGGAACATCCACAGCTTCTTCGTCCATTTCTATATAACGGAATGACGAGAGATGGCTTACCATCATGTCCTCTTGCCAGGAAACTACAATCATTTGGTTATCAATGATGAACTTAAGTTTCTGGTGCAGAGTAGAGGTAATGGCTCCGGCCGCATGAATCCATGGTCGTCCGAGAAGACAACTGTATGTTGGATTAATATCCATGACTTGGAAGGTTATGGTGAAAACCTTAGGTGCGATTTGGACTGGTAAATCGATCTCCCCTACGACGGCTCTTCTTGACCCATCGAAAGCTTTTACGACCAAGGCGCTGGGCTTCATTACTGTTCCTTCACATGATAGCTTGAGGAGGGTAGTCTTGGGCATGACATTCAATGATGACCCCGTGTTCACTAGCACTCGAGAGAGGATATGGTCCATGCATTTCACGGAGATATGTAAGGCGCGGTTATGAATATGCCCCTCGTCGGGTAGCTCATCGCCATTGAAACCCAAGTACCTACTTGAGGTAATATTTCCGACTATCCCGTCGAATTGGTCCACAGGAATGTCCTTGGTGACATGTGCCTCACTGAGGATCCGCAGCAGTGCTTCTCGGTGTGCTTCCGAGCTTAGTAGTAGGGATAGCATGGAGATCTTGGAGGGAGTTTGACCTAGCTGGTCAATGATTTTATACTCGCTCTTTTGGATTATCCTTAGGAACTCTTCGGCCTCTTTTTGTGGGGTTGTCTTTTGAGAGGGCCCCGCTTGGTTCTCTTCTTCCTCCACGCTCTTTTCTTTGAGCGGCTCTCTTGGTAGTACGGCTGGCGTCTTCCTGAGTTCTTTCGGAGCGAAGACTCTGCCACTTCTGGTTATTCCTCCAACACCGGTAATGTTAGTGACGCTGGGCTCAATCTTGGCTAGTGGTTTTCCTTCCACATAGGCCACAGGTTGGTAATTCCATGGTACCCTCTTCGTGCTTTCAAAAGAGAAGGGTGCAGGTACGTGGAATATTATGGGCTGTATAGGCATTGGTACCTCTCTCCTTTGGTATGGGATTTCGAGAGGTTTTGGGTCGTTAGACTCTAAGGTAGCAACGTCCGTGCCATCCTTTATATAGCCAATTTGGATCCAACCTTGGTCCATTAGCTCTTGAAGACAACTCTTCAACTTTCTGCACTCGTCCGGGTTGACTTTGCAGGCTTCACAGTTGGCGTGCATTTCCTCGAACAAACCAAAACCGGTTAGACGCTCCTTTATGGTTGACAGGGAAGTCTTAACATTGGCTACCATCTTGATTGGACCAAAATCCTCTTGCTCCTCCACCGCATTTACAGAGGGACCCGCATGCCCCGGCAATGGGTTATTTTTTACATTGGGGTTTTCCTCTTTGAAGGATAACAGCTTCTTGTCAATAAGGTCCTGAACCTTGTGTTTGAAAACTCTACAGTTCTCGACATTGTGCCCCACGGTTCCTGCTTGGTAATCACATTTTGCATTCGTGTCGTACCAATGTGGATATGGTGGCAACATTGGTGGTAGTAGTCTTGGCTCGACCATCCCCTTTTGGATTAGATATGGCAAGATTTGACCATAAGGCATAGGTACAGGATCAAACTGCCTATTGTTATAATTGTTCCTCGGGCCCGCTTGGTTCCTTGATGGGTACCCGCCTTGTTGTTGCTGCCGTTGATTTTGTTGAGGCAACACTACAGGTTGTCGTGGTGGAGTTGCGGGAATTACTTGAGGTGAGTAACGCCCTTGAGCCGTTGCTGCTGCCACATAAGGATAGTGGTAGTGAGGCATTTGATTTGGTGGTGGGCAAGACGGTCCCACTAGAACAGCATTCGTCTCCCCCTCTTTCTTTTTGTGAAAGTTGTTGGGGGGTCTCCTAGCTCCACTTTGATGTTCTAGAGGGCCTTGGATCTTTCCCCTCTTTACTCCGTCCTCTATTCTTTCACCAACCATGACTAGATCGGAAAAGCCGGAAGATGTGCTTCCAATCATCTTGTCATAATATGGGCCTTGAAGCGTGCCCATAAAGGTGTCAACAAGCTCCCTTTCCAATAATGGTGGTTGTACACGAGAAGCTAGTTCTCTCCACCGCTGAGCGTACTCCTTGAAGGACTCATTGTTTCTTTGCAGGAGGTTTTGTAGTTGCATCCTATTTGGAGCCATGTCCAAATTATATTTGTATTGCTTTAGGAAGGCATCGGCTAGATCCTTCCAAGTTTGGACATGGGTACGCTCAAGCTGCATGTACCAATCCAATGATGCTCTGCTTAAACTATCTTGAAACACATGCACCATGAGTTTCTCGTTCATTGCGTAAGCTGCCATCTTCCTACAGAACATCCGTAGATGGTTCCGAGGGCATTGTATTCCCTTGTACTTTTCGAAATCTGGTGTTTTGAACTTCGGAGGGATTACCACGTCGGGCACTAGGCACATGTCCAAAGCGTTGTGGGCACCGTATGAACTGAATCCTTCGACAGCTTTCAACCTTTCTTCCAAAACTCGATACATTTGGGTGGTATCATTGTCTTGGTGGGTGGTGTCGGGAGCAGACTGTCTTGGCTGATTATTTTCCACATCATGGGGAATCACCTCATGCTGAGTAGTGGAAGTTCTTTGAGGACGACGCTCTTCATTCCTTACGGGGATTGTGAGCGGTGGTGGAGGTGGTCCATGGCCCTCATTTTCAAATGGTGGGGTATAATCCGGAGGTAAACCGTAAAGAGGCCATTGCACATTGGTCGCGTCCGTTACTGGGCGAGGATTACTCTCTCGGGCCGATAGAGTTTGCATTAACTCTAGCATTTGATCCATCTTCCCCTTCATTCCATCAACCTCTTCTCTCAAAGCCGCTTGAGTTTGCTCCAAATTGTCCATGGTCCTTTGTTTGTTAGCTCGTGTTCCGCACAAGTGTTGGAGATCTGGTTCTTGGACCGAGGGTTTTCGGGGTTTTCGGGCTATGATTGCTTTGAACTGTTTTTAGGGAAATGAATGAGTTTTTTTTTGAAAAAAATGCATGAAGATGCATGTGGATGTATGTATGCGATGAGTATGCAAAATATGCGTTTTTTTTTTATTTTGCTTTATGGAGGAATTTAAAGGTGCACAATTAATATTAGCAATTCGAAATATTAAAGACCGGGAAACTGATTATGCTTCAAAATATATTTGATTAAATAACATTTGTTTACAAAGTGTAACTAATGCTATTACAAATCAAATAGCCGCTCGCTTCTCGGCTTTGCTCATCTCCTCCCTATAGAAATCTATGGTGTCCTTGCAGAACTTCATAAACTTCTGGATCTCCATAGGGATGACAAAGTAGGGCATGACCATCTCGGCCTCCGCTAGCCTCTTTGGAAGTTGGGTGATTACCAAGTTCGAGAATGCAACCAATTTAGTGAAATCCTCACTTAATCGGGTGGCGTCTTGCCATACACACTCAATCACTTCCTTGCGCTGGTCTAGCTTGACTCTTGCACTTCTAATTTCATCATGTAGTTGTGCAATATGGTCCCCGTGAGCTCTTGCAATCTTGTCGAAGTACTCTTCGAATTTCTTGATGTCTTCTTCGAGACGATTGCACTTTAGCCTCCCTTGATGAGAAAGGCTCTCATGTCTTTGCCGTTGGACGCGTTCGGCTTGAAGCTGCTCTTTGTAGTTTTTAACTACTTCTTGGAGCTGTTGATTTTTCTCTTGAAATTTCAACCTCCATTTCCGTTGAGCTTCGATGGCTAGTTCGCCGAATTTCTTGAGCTCTTGGTTGGAATGTAAGATTCTTTCCAACTCTTCGTCCTTGGCCACAAGGTTGGCATCCGCACTAACCAAGCCGCCTCCTATCCAATCTCTCTTCCCTTCGGAGATTCTTAGCCGTTTTTGGCACACTAGGAGAGAATTTGATACTTCATCACGATCTCTCTTCGTCCTAGTGATTTCTCCTAAAGCTTGGAGGTGCTTTAATTCTAAGTCTCCATTTTTGTTTTGGAGTTCTTGAATTTTAGCTTTGAGTTCCTCCACTTCTTTGTTGGGAATGGTTGCAATAGGTTTAGGTGTAGGAGGTTTTGGAGGGCTTATGACCACAAAGGGTAACTTGATTGCTTTGACCCTCTCCTTCACCCATTGAGTATAAAGGGGTTTGGCGACACAGTTTCTCTTGCCGACCCTTCCTTTGCGCACTTGGCTCCATGCTCCCCGGATTCTTTCTAGCAATGCCGAGTCTTGATCGCCTTCCCTTAAGTAGAAAGCTTCCAACAAAAGGTCATTAGGTTTATCTTCCATTGAAAAACCTAGTTGTCGGAGAGAGAAGACCGGATTGTAATTAATACATCCCTTAGTAACAATGAGGGGTATGTTAGGGAAGTCCCCGCAACTGAGGATAATTTCCGGGTCCTCTAAATTTGGTGAAAACCAATGGATGTCCTTCTCGACGAGGGTTGTCATCCGTTGCGACCATTTGAGCTTGGCCCGGTTTTCCACAAAGTCTCGGTTTCTCGGCATGTGGGACATCATCCAAATTTGCACCACGGGAGTACAACAAGTAATTTTACGTCCCCTTGCTTGTTCATGCCTAGAGTAGAGGGTATGATAAAAATCCGCCAAGATTGTGGGAACCGGATTTTTAGTCATAAATACCTCTAAAGCCGGAAAGTCTATGAAATCATCCATGTTGGGGAATAAGACAATTCCGTAGACTAAGAGGGCTAAGATGGCATTGAATGCCCTTCCCTCTTTGTTGGCTAACATTTCCCGAGCTTTGGCTTCCAAAAACTTTCTTGAAAATCCCTTAAGGTTTCCTCTAACTTCCAAGTTAGATGCTACTTCTTGGGTGTCAAGGTATAAGGATTCGGCGATGGCCTCTAATGTGGGGTCTTTTCCCGGACCGAGATAGAGTTCATGATCCTTCATGCTACAACCCAAAATCCTTTCAAACTCCTCCAAAGTTGGCGCTAGTTGGAAGTCTTGAAACGTAAAGCACCGTAGAGGTGGGTCGAAGAATTGCGCCAAAGTGGTTAAGGCCGTTGAATCTATTCTCACGGGTAGGAGATCAAGGATTAGCCCATAGCTTGCCTCGAAAATACTCTTGTTGACCGAAGAGAGCCTTTTGCTTAGGGCTAACAAGCTTTCCACCCTAGGAGCTTTAATCTTGAAGGCGAGCGTATTTTTGTTCCCGGAATCCATATTTCTTTTTACTAACATTTGGTTGTTCTTTTTAAACTCCTATAAAGCAAAATGATGCGAAAATTACTTTCATGAATGCAAATGATATGCAAGGGTATGGTTTATGAAGGTTCGGAACTTCCCCCCATCCTCACATGTAGGCTCTAAAAGGTGAAATCTCCTAAGAAGAGGTCCTTAGAGTCATAGATCTCACATGGAATTAGGGTTGTCTATGGACATACGTCGACATGACTTCAATTAATTCCACGTGAAAATCTCCTCTAAGCGGGGTTGGGCATCCTACCTCACGGACATACGTCAACGCGGGCTTCCGCACACAACCTCCTTCTAACTTAGTTTTTTTCTCAAGCTCGGGTAGAGAGCCTCACACGTCCGGCATTAACCCGAACAATGTGGAGTAACATCACTCAAGTAACCCCCGCATTTGATATATATATGATATGAATATAAAGAAAAATAAAGCAAATATAAACATAAAGCATAGATATGACATGTATGAATAAAATAAAAGCATGGCACGGAAAGAAAATAAAAATAATTGGCTTTAAAAGCCAAATAGATTAGGCTTGACTCGCTAGTGGGAAAAGGGTCCCCAGTGAAGTCGCCAGCTGTGCGCACCTCGTTTTAAAAAAACGCGCAAATCCCCCGAGGACGTCCTCGAACGCTCGGAGGGCCTTTGTGAAGTCGCCACCAAAGTTTTTGTGTAAAGGGAACGTTGATAAACCCTTAAGTTTTTTGTTTAAAGGGAAACGATAATAAAACCCTTGACGATGAGGAAAAGGATGGTCATCGCAACCCCTGTCGGGTTCGGGAGTCGGTTACGCAAGGGGAAGGTATTAGCACCCCTCACGTACGTTGTACTCAACGAGAACCTTCTATTTGGCTAAAGCTTAAATTATTTTTAAATGTTTTGCGCGCATGCTTATCTATGTCAAAAGAAAATATACTAAAGAGGGGGGAAAGAGATGAAAACAAACGAAAGGAAAAAAAGTTTTTTATTATTGCGCTTGACAAGATGTCGATCTTGCTCCTACGTATCTCCCGGTAGTCGGAGAATTCAAAGCGTACGTAGTTCTTTGGTAGAAAAACGTACATGTGTTGGTTAATTTTAAATGGACGATGTTTTAACCGAATTCTTGCGATTCAACGTAGCTTGTATGCTCGCGCTCGGGAGACTTATTAAGCGTATAGCTTGTATGCTCGCGCTTGGGAGACTTATTAAGCGTTTGTTCACGAATCGCGCTAGAATTTTAAAAGGTACGTCCGTTGGGTTAAAAGGGTTCGAGTTGGTCGATATGGGACCAAAATAGGCGCAATGGACTCAAATGAGTCAATCATTGACCGAGGGGACTCCAACGAGTCGGGGGATTGTTCGATTGATCCACTGGGATCAAGAACGGGTACAATGGACTCGGACGAGTCGAACATTGACCGAGTGACTCAAACGAGTCGAGGGATGGAATCTAGTGGCCACGGGGGACCAAAAGGTTCGGATTGACCACAAGGGGCCAAGATTTGGTTTGGTTATGGTTGGATACGTTGAAAAAAGGAATGACGATTGTCCGAACGACGAGACATACGTCACGCATTCGTGCAATCGGGGCAATGGAGAGACATACGTCACACCATCCCTTTTTCATTCAAGTTTTTTTTGGGTAGAATTCCTTTAGAAATCCCAAAGTATGTCAAAACATTTGGTTTGAAAACCCAAAGTGGAAAGATTTTAGCAAATTGTTAGAAAACGCATAAGTTCGACTCATTTTGTGAGCGGTTTCGAAAAGCGAACAAATTCGGCGTATGTTCACGCTTGGGTTTTGAAAATCATGAACAATATTTATTGCTCAAGTTTGGATTTGAAGTGCTGAACATAGCTTATTTGTTCAAGTTGTTTTGAAAGATTGGGGATATGACTTGTTTCACAAGTTATCCAAAAAAATGTTACCCGAACTTGCGAATTTTCCACTATTATGCAAAATCCTTGAACTGGTTTGAAAAATATGGGTTTTAAAACTCCTAGGTTCTGAGCTCTTGGGCTAGAACCTCAAAAAATTGGCCATTTGGGCACCTAAACTTAGATTCTGAGTTCTGTCATGGTCGCTCTGCGACCATGACTTCGCACTGCGAACAATGCGAATTTTTGAGTTCAGAAGCTGTTTCTGAACTTTTGTTCAGAAACAACTTCTGAACACACTCAGGACCTTTTAGGAGAGTGAAAAACTTTGAGTCTTTGGGATGAAAAAGGCTGGACAAACCAGTTTTGATGTTTTGAAAACCTTGGGATTTCTTTGAAATTCAAAAGGGGTTTTTTAGAACCAAGTGGTTTTGGACCAAAATTAAGATGCAAACACAATTGTAAATGCAAGATCAGTACTTAGAATACTTACAGAGATCCTTAGCAAAGCTCCAGCTGCAATGGATTTGAATTGGTTGAAGGTTCTTGCAAAGGTTTTGAATGTTGGTGATGAGCAATGAACTTTGTGAGGCTTTGTATTGGAATTGGTTTTTGCTAGTGCTTTGCTGGTTTTCTGGTTGTTTGTAAGTGTTTCAAGTGTTTATGAGTAGTGTTTCCTGGTTAGAATAATGCTCTTATTCCTCTTGCCTTGCATCTCTATTCATAGGCCAAAACCAAATCAATTTCATCATTAGAAATCCCCAAAATCCAGCTGATTTGTGGGCTAGGATCAGGCTAAATCTCTTTGCATTTAATGCTAATGGATAGAAATGATGATGAAATAGGGCTGGATTGCAATTGGCCAAGCTTGGGGATCAATCCTTGCAATCTCAATGGTTGATCAATAAAAACGTGCACTGTGATGTGCAGAGATTGGGGGATGCAAAAGGCTACATATGGCTGGTGTGAGAGGGTGAAAAGCTGTTGCAAAACAGAGTAGGCACTCATGGCTTTTTCAAGTGAAAAATCCAGCTGGTTTGACTGGTTTTGGAGGGAGCAAGCAGGAGGAAAGTCTTCAAGCAGGTGGCTGGCAACCTTGGGATGGTTAACAGGTCACTTGGGAGGGACAAGAGCTGCCCAAGGGCAAACCCACTTGCTTGTCACATGCTACGTTGGAAGAAAAAGCTTCCAACCTTGGCATTAATGGCAAATCTCTCATTTCAGGTTTTGCTTGGCCCAAATAGCCATGAATGCTGATTAAAATAAATATGCAAATGATGTGCAACAAAATCTGGAATTAAATCAAAGACACCAAAAATCTGCAGAAAAATCGCAGACTTCGCAGTGCGAAGGGAGCTTCGCAGTGCGAAGTCATCATTTTTGAAATGTTGACTTTTCTGTTGACTTTTGTTGACTTTGACTTTTTCTCCCTCTTTGATTTTTTTTGATTTTTTGGTTTTAAAAGGCTTAGGACAAAATTGGGGTACTACAAGAAGCACGATTTGAGAGCAAAGAACTGAAGAGGTGGCCATCCCGTCCAACCAACAGTCAGTTTACGTATGTTTCTATGTTCCTATTGATTAAGCTATTTTGTAATCCAATTATGAGTAGCTAAATTCTCCATTGTTAGGGATGAGATTCGCTAGATGATGACTCTTGTTTTGTAACCCTAATCTGATCATTGAATAAGTTTATTGAATCATGTTTTCTTATCTTTGTGCTTAATGCTTTTATTCATTGATCACCTTTAAATTGATGTATGATTCATATTGTGAAACGGATGTTGAATGTATGAATGCTTTAAGATAAGAAATTCTTGCCTTTGTAATCTAGGAATAGATGCAAACCCTTGAAACCATTTAGTAATTCGAGTTCGTTCATGCTTAATTCTAATTTGTAAAACTTACTAAGGAATTAGAGTTTACTTTAGAATTAAAGATTCTGTCGCTAAGGAATTAGGACAAGAGTATTTCAGAGAATTAGGTCGTGATTCGACAAACAAGTTCAGTGGTCATTTTTAAGTGAGTAACTTGAGTTCGTCATCTAGTGAAGCTCATCCCTGACAAGCTTCTATCTTTGAAATTCAACCTAGTTTTATTTCCGCAATTTTCTTTTATTGACAATTAAACAAACCTCGTACCCTTTTGTTCAATTGAGTTTTCAAAATTACATTTTAATCGTTAACACAGTCCTTATATTCGACACTCGGTTTACCGTTTTAACTTTACTACTTGAACGATTTCGTACACTTGCGAAAATCGAAATCAAGTTTTTGGTGCCGTTGCCGGGGACTGCCAATTAACTGTTGAATTGTAATTTATTTTTCTCAATTGAAATTTTTTGCTCTGCAATAAAATTAATTGTGCTTGTTACAAATTTTATCTTTACTTTTATTTGTTTTCTAACTCTCAATAACTCACGTTTGTATAATCTTGTATGCGAGGCCAGGCCTCAGCTGAACTTCTCTTTGACACAGAAATTGAAAAGACTCTCAATTAAGAAAGCGCAGAGAGAAGGAAGGGACAAGTGAAATTGAGATCAACACGGACGAACAGGTCACTGAGGAGATAGCAGTTGTTGAAAGGATGACAGAATTAGACCCACCTCCTCCTCCACCTGAAGAGAGACTCCTCGGAGATTATGGTGCCCGTGATCGAAACCGCAACAGGTTGACCATTGCTAGTCAGCCTGTGACGGTTAACAAGTTTGAAATCAACCCAGGACTACTCCGTGAATTGAAAGATAAACAGTTTGCGAGGAAGTACAATGAAGATGCCAACAGGCATTTGAAAAACTTCTTTGTGATGGGTGAGACAACAAAGGTGGATGGGAACTCGGAAGAAGCCAAACGGTTGCGGTTGTTTCCATTCTCTCTAACTGATGATGCTAAGGAGTGGTTTGATTCTCTACCAGCTGGGAGTATTACAACATGGAATGAGATGGAAGACAAGTTCTTGGAGCAGTTCTTTCCTATAGCATTGTTTGTGCGCAGACGTCAAGACATTTCCAACTTCCAACAGAAGGAGGGAGAATCACTTGGAGAATCTTATAAGAGGTACAAGAAACTGTTATCAGCATGTCCGGACCACAATTATGACAGCACAATGCAGATGCAGATTTTTTGTAATGGTCTACGCCTTGCTACTAGACAAGTCCTCGACACAGCTTCTGGTGGTTCCATAAATTTCAAAACTGCTTCTCAAATCATCAAAGTCATTGAAGCGGTTGCTCTGAATGAACAAATGGAGATGTATGACAGAACAGGTGGCACAAGAGGGGTGAAATTCTGGCATTTAACTGGTTCTGAACTAAAAACAGAGTATGAAAAATAAAGTTCAGAAGTAGAAAAATAAAGTGCAGAAAGTAAAGGAACACAATGAATTTGTTAACCCAGTTCGGTGCAAACTTCACCTACTCTGGGGATACCAATCCAGGAAGGAAATCTACTAAGTGGAATTAATTCTAAGACTCAACAGCCCCTGTTCTTCGTCTTATCACTTAATCTCTACCCTTCTAGACTTCTACCCAGGAAACCACCTAGGTATAAGAAACCACTTACTTCCTAACCAAGCAATCACAACCCAGTGATTGTAAACTTAACAAAACAAACAAATTGAAGACACTCTTCAACAGAACAAAAACATCACTTGTGCTTAAAAGCTTTAAGTGATTTACAACTAAAAACACCTAAACCAACCCAGATGAGTGGTGTACAAACAAAGCCTAAGCTTACACAGACACAAAAACTCTAAAACAAATTTATGGTTTTTGACACATGAAATTTCCAATAGCAAAGTCCTCTTTAAATAGTCTTCAGCTGCAACATAAATCTGAACCAAATATTCTTCAATTGATATGATTCTGAAATATTATAGAAGCTCAAAGAAGGAAACATATTTCTGAATTATATTTTCCAAAGATCCTTTGAAAATATATTCAACAATAAACACGAAGCCAATCTTCAAATAAGATCTTCTCATAAAAATAACAGTCTTCTGGAAACTTCAGCCATGATAAATCTTTAACAAATCTTCAAAGATATGATCTTAGAATTCTTTTAGAAGCAAATAGAAGCTCTCATATTATTCAGAAATATATTTTCCAAAAGATTACTTTGAAAATATATTTACGAATAACTGAAACAAATCTTTAGAACAAATCTTGCGCAAAGAATACTTCCTTCTAGAAATGAAGCTTTGGATAAATCTTCAATTAAATCTTCAAAAGATATTGTGAGAATTAACAAAATGAGATTTTAAGCTTCTGAAGACACAATGCTTGTATATTTGATTTTTGCAAAACATGTAGCCAACACTCAAATATCCAACAATCTCCCCCTTTGGCAAATTTTTGGCTAAAATCAAATTGAGCACAACAACAAGCAAATCCTTCAAACATCAAGGTACGCAACCATGAAGAAAAAAACACAAATGTAGCAATAGAGTCAGCAGCGGATGAAATGCTATGTTAACACAAAAAAACTCCCCCTGCAACATACAGCAGCAGTTTCTGAGGTACAACTTCTCCCCTTGAAACACACATTCAGGAACTCCCCCTGAAACACAACACTCAGGAACTCCCTCTGAACAGCTCAGCTCCTGACAGATCAGCACACATACTTCTGAACATATCAGCACATACACTCTCCCCCTGAGGCAAACAGATCAGACCACACATATTTCTCCCCTTTTTTAGCCAAACAAGTTTGACAAAACACCAGCAAACACCAAGAGCAAGAAACACAACACAGACCAACACAAAACTAACAGCTCACAACTCAGCACAACACCAGCAAGGATCAGAACCACTCAGAGTCCATACACAAAAGAACAACCACAACTGTAGAGAACAGCACAACTGCAAACCAGAAACACTAAGAAAATTCAGAACATTAGTCACCAACTATCTAGTCTTCAGACTCAGCATCAGAAATTGCTTAGTCTTCATTAGACACAATCATCAGATGTTGCTCAATTGATGTGTGCCTCAGGCACATACAGAACCTTCTTCCCAGCAATCTGCTCCTCAAGTTCAGCAATTCTCTTCTGAACACAGGTCACACCATCTTCAGACTTACTAGAAACTAGAGCCTTCTGATCAGGAACAGGAACCAACATTTTGCTTCAGACTTTGGATGGTCCAGCACCAGAACTCACCTGTGCTACAGGAATGGGCTTGCTGTCAGCAACAACAGCCTTTCCTTTTCCTTTGTTCAGACTCTGAGCAACACTTGCACACTTTGGTCTCCATTCTTTCTTGATCTTGCTTTTGTTCACAGCTGGTTCAGTTTTTCTGAGTTGAAAATGCTTGGGATAACCATGCAACTTGTAACAAAAAGGTTTAATGTGACCCTTTTTACCACAATGATGACAAACCCAAGGATGAGTAGCCTTCTTGTCTTTGGATTCTTGAGGTTTGTTCTTAGGTTTCCTCATCAGTGGAACATGTGTAACAGCAGGTATGAACCTCTCAGCAGGTTTTTGTTGTTTGATGTTCAGATTCTGATCATTAAACCCAATTCCATTTGGTTTTCCCTGATTCTGATTCTCCAAAATTTCTTCCAGCACATCAATAGCAGAATTCATCATTCTGACTTGCTTCTTCATCTGATCAAGTTGAGAATTCAGTTGGGTTACCTCATCTTTGAGATCAAAAATCTGTGCTAGATGATCACTTCTTTCAGCATACAATTGACTGATAGTCTTTTTCTGATTTACCAGCTGCTTGCACACTTCTTCAAATTTAACATGCCACTTCTTGCAAACAACAACAGGATCTTTATAAGACAATTCTCCATGTGACTTCTTAACATCAGTATTGGTAACAAGGCCAATTCTTTTTACTTTCTTTTCCATTCTGCCAGAAAATATCTCCCTAGAGCTCACCCAAATACAGGCAAGGTGCCTGCTCTGATGCCAATTGAAATTCCTGGCAGTTAACTGGTTCTGAACTAAAAACAGAGTATGAAAAATAAAGTTCAGAAGCAGAAAAATAAAGTGCAGAAAGTAAAGGAACACAATGAATTTGTTAACCCAGTTCGGTGCAAACTTCACCTACTCTGGGGGATACCAATCCAGGAAGGAAATCTACTAAGTAGAATTAATTCTAAGACTCAACAGCCCTTGTTCTTTGTCTTATCACTTAATCTCTACCCTTCTAGACTTCTACCCAGGAAACCACCTAGGTATAAGAACCCACTTACTTCCTAACCAAGCAATCACAGCCCAGTGATTGTAAACTTAACAAAACAAACAAATTGAAGACACTCTTCAACAGAACAAAAACATCACTTGTGCTTAGAAGCTTTAAGTGATTTACAACTAAAAACACCTAAACCAACCCAGATGAGTGGTGTACAAACAAAGCCTAAGCTTACACAGACACAAAAACTCTAAAACAAATTTCTGGTTTTTGACACATGAAATTTCCAATAGCAAAGTCCTCTTTAAATAGTCTTCAGCTGCAACATAAATCTGAACCAAATATTCTTCAATTGATATGATTCTGAAATATTATAGAATCTCAAAGAAGGAAACATATTTCTGAATTATATTTTCCAAAGATCCTTTGAAAATATATTCAACAATAAACACGAAGCCAATCTTCAAATAAGATCTTCTCATAAAAATAACAGTCTTCTGGAAACTTCAGCCATGATAAATCTTTAACAAATCTTCAAAGATATGATCTTAGAATTCTTTTAGAAGCAAATAGAAGCTCTCATATTATTCAGAAATATATTTTCCAAAAGATAACTTTGAAAATATATTTACTGTCGCGTCGAATTTCGGATATCAAGCTATTGGGAAGCGTTGAATCACTAATTTTAAATCACGACTGAACTTTTAATTTTTCGGGGAGAAAAGGAAAAAAGTTCGAAATTACCTTTAAAAAGAGATTTTAGGTTCGAGAGTCGATTATGTGAGGGGAAGGTATTAGCACCCCTCACATCCGTTGTACTCAACGGTAACCTCTTAGTCGACTTAGGCTTAAAATGTTTTCAAAGTTTTGCTTGCGCGTTTGAATATAAAAAGGGAAAAAGAAAAATACGATACGAAGGGAAAAAAGAAGTTTTTTTATTAGCGGACTTGACAAGATGTGAATCCTGCTCCTACGTATCTCCCGGTAGACGGAGAATTCAAAGCGTACGTAGTTCTTTGGTAGAAAAAATTTGTATGTTGGTTCGTTTTAATTAAAAAGATTTAATCGCACCCGAGCGAGAAAGTGTTTTGCTTTAAAATACAAAACAATGCGGTGTACTATCGTTATGTTGATAGGTTAATAAAGACCGATGAAAAGGAGCCTCTTACCTACTACCGTTATGAGGGTAGCTTAAAAAAGGTAAGAAGGGTTTGATGAAAGATGGATTCGCACTCGGACGTGATTAAAGGTTTTAAAACGCACGAAGGCGTAAAACGGTTTAAATGATAAAAGGACGGACGCACATTAAGGCGATGGTAATCGCACAAGGCGTAAAAGGTTTTAAAGACGCACGAAGGCGCGAAGGGTTTGAATTGACCACGAGGGCCAAGAAAAAAGTTTAAAATGGTCATGGGGACCAAATAAAGGTTAAGCGCGTTGGTCGCATCGAAAGTGGAATGACGATTACCCGAACGACGAGACATATGTCACGCATTCGTGCAACCGAGGTTTGGGGAGACATACGTCAAGCCATTCCTTTTTCATTCAAGTTCTCGCTTCGTTGAAACTCGAAGAAATCTCAAAGGGACAAAACACTTGGTTGGGAAACTTAAAGAAAAGTTGTAAAAAAGAAATCACGAACAAATTTGTTGTTCGAGTTTATTAAAAATCATGAACATCACTTGTTGTTTAAGTTATTGAAACTTAAGAACAATTGTTCAAGTTTGAAAGATGAACAAAATCATAAAGAATATGCATGAGCTTGGAAAATACACAAGTTCGGCTCAATTTGAGTTTGGTTTAAAAGAGTGAGCAAGCTCGGCTCAAGTTCGTGTTTTGATTGAAAATTATGAACAAAGTTGTTGTTCAAGTTTTGTTTTGAAAATAAAGAACTTAGCTTATTGCTCAAGCTTGATTTTGAAAATTTAAGAACATAACTTGTTTTGCAAGTTACTCAAAATTAATCGCACGAACTTGTGAAATTTCCAAAGACATGCAATATTCTTGATGTGTTTTGGACAAAAATGCATTTTAACCCTCTTTAGGTTCTGAATCAACAGTTGGAACCTCAAAAATTTGGCCTTTGGGAGCCTGATTCATGTTCTGAGTTTCAAAGACTTCGCAAAGCAACCAGAACTTGGCTCTGCGAAGTCAGGTTCTGATATGGCCGCTCTGCGAACATGGCGTTGCTCTGCGAAGTATGCGAAAAATTGAACTCAGAAGCTGTTTCTGAACAGAAGTTCAGAAACTGCTCCTGAGGAAGCTTCAGAACCTAAAGGGGGTTAAAAAGCTTTGCAAATTTGGAAGAAAAGGAGCACAACAACTCAATTTTAATGCTTTGCCACTTTGAAATTCCTTTTGAGTTTCATAAGGGGTTTTTGAACAAAAATGAAATTTAACAAAACAAAAGATGCAAACAGCAAATCAAAATGAAAGATAAAGACTTTAGGATACTTACAGAACTCCTAGCAATACCTTGCAAGAGATAGGAAGTGGCTTGGTTGATTGATTTTGCAAAGCTTTGAGGTTGGATGATAATGGCACTAGTGCTTCAAATGCTTTGCTATGAGTGTAAGGTTTGTGTATTGAACTCTCTACTCTCTCTCAAAAATGTTGTAGTTTTTAGCTCTTGAAGGCTTTCAATTGTGTGTGTATGAATGGGCATTGCATTCCTTTTTATAGGCCAAGAATGAAATCTATGCAATGATGAGAAAATCTCTAGGACATAGCTGATTTGTGGGCTAAATCCAGGCTAAATTGCTTTGCATTTAATGCTAAAGGATAGAGGTTGGTTTGCCTTGTGCCAAGGGTCAAGACTTTGGCTGATCTCAGCCACAAATGCAGCTGATCCTTGATAGCAATGATGAGAAAAATCTGAAAAACAGGGCAGCTTGAAATTGTGTGATTCTTGGGATCAATCCTTGCAATCTTGAGAGGTCAAGCAAGGAAAACGTGCACTGCCATGTACAGAGAGATTGGGGGAAGCAAAAAGAGCATGTGGGCTGGTGTAAGGGAGGAGAAATACAGCTGAAAACAGGGCAGCACAAACAGCTTTTTTGCAAGTGAAACCATCAAAGTTTGACTGGTTTTGGTGGAGAAAAGAGGAAGAAAAGGGGTCAAGCAGCTGGCTGGCAAGCTCATGGTGAGAGACAGGTTAATTGAGAGGGACAAGAGCTGACCAAGGGCAGCCAATTTGCTTGGGCACATGCTAGGTTGGAAGAAAAACCATCTTTCCTCAATCTTTAATGTCACACATTTGATTAAGCTTTGCTGCATCATTCCAGCCACAATTGGCAATAACAATGATAATAATAATGATAAAGGATAATAACAATAAAGATAAAAGAAAGCTAAATCAAAGAAATCAATTTCTGCAAAAATTCGCAGAGTTCGCAGTGCGAAGGTAACTTCGCAGTGCGAACTCCCCTTTTTTTGTATTTTTTGTTTTTCTTTAAAACAAAATAAAATAATAAAAATGAATAATGATAATGGTAAGGGTAATAATGAAAATGATAATGGAAAAAATAGTAATGATAATAATAATAAAGATAATAATAAAATGAAAAAGTTAATAATATTAGTAATTAATAATAATGATAATAATAATAATAATAATAATAATAATAATAATAATAATAATAATAATAATAATAATAATAATAAAACATTGATAAAAAAAAAAGATAATAATAATAAAATACAAAAGTAATGGTATTAATAAGGATAATGATAATGTTAATAAAGGTGGTTATGCTTATGGTGATAAAATGTAAATAAAATCCAATAACAAAAAATGAAATAATAAAAAGTAATAAATGATGAAATAATAAAAGATAAAACAAAGAAAAATATGAGTCAAAAAGTGGGGTATGACATTTACGAATAACTGAAACAAATCTTCAGAACAAATCTTGCGCAAAGAATACTTCCTTCTAGAAATGAAGCTTTGGATAAATCTTCAATTAAATCTTCAAAAGATATTGTGAGAATTAACAAAATGAGATTTTTAGCTTCTGAAGACACAATGCTTGTATATTTGATTTTTGCAAAACATGTAGCCAACACTCAAATATCCAACAAGGGGGACTCATAGACTTGAATCAACTTGAACATAAAAATGCTCAGAACATACTCACTAGCAAGGAGATTCAAGAAGCGGTGTCAGCTGAAGTAACGAAGAGATTGGCAGCTCTCAATATAAGCCAACCTCTAATTGCTCCGGTTAATCAAATGAATACTGTGAAGTGCGATTGGTGTGCGGGTCCTCATTTTACTATGCATTGTGATGTACCCATGGAAGCCTCTCAAGTAGAAGCGGTGAATTTCCTTAGTAACCAAGGGGGTCGTCAGCAGAACAATCCTTATTCCAATACTTTCAATCCAGGCTGGAGGAATCACCCAAACTTCTCGAGGAAAACTCCACAAAACGGCTTTCAGAATCCGCAACAAGGAGGCCCATCAAATCCTAATCCCCCAAAGAAAGTCGACTGGGAATTGGCCATTGAAGCAATGGCATCAAGCGTGAACTCTCTCACTCAAGAAACCAGGGCTGCACAAAAGAACACCACATCCTCAATCAAAAATCTTGAGACTCAAGTTGGTCAAATTGCTCAACAAATTGCACAAAGACCTCCCGAAAATCTGCCTAGCAACACTGTTACCAATCCCAAAGGACACGAAAGTGTGAATGCAGTCATGACTAGAAGCAGAAGGGTTGAAGACTCACAACGACCTAAAGATACACAAGGTGGGGGTGAGTCATCCGCTGAGTTAGTTGAAGTACAAGTTGATGTCCAGGAGAATACACCACAAGATGTAGCTGGAGAACCAGAAAATCTAAAGAAAAATGAGTTACCAAAGCCACAGGTTAAGCTACCATTCCCACAAAGGTTGAAAAAAGAAAAAGATAAAAAGAGTTTTGGTAAATTCCTTGAGATGTTCAAAAAGATACAGATTAACATCCCTTTTGCCGAAGCTCTCGAACAAATGCCAACCTATGCAAAATTCATGAAGGACATCATTTCAAGGAAGATAAGCATTGGTGATGAGGATGTTATGCTCACTGAACAGTGTAGTGCGGTGTTACAAAGAAAAATTCCAAAGAAACTCAAAGATCCAGGAAGTGTTACTATTCCTTGTACCATTGGGGATAGAACTTTCAAGAAAGCACTGATTGACCTTGGAGCAAGTGTAAGTTTAATGCCTTTATCTATTTACAAGAAGTTGGGGATTGGAACGGTGAGAGATACAAGAATGACCTTGCAGTTCGCGGACAAATCCTACAAATATCCCTATGGTATTGTGGAAGATGTACTTGTTAAGGTTGACAAATTCATATTCCCAGTTGACTTTGTTGTTCTTGAGATGGAAGAAGATGAGGATATACCGCTGATTCTGAGGAGACCATTTTTACAAACTGGAAGGTGTATGATTGATTTGGAAGATGGTACGTTGACTCTAAAGGTTGACGATGAGGTGGTGAAGCTCAATGTTCTCCAAGCAATGAAGCATCCAAAAGAAAAGGAGGAATGTTACAGGGTTGACATACTTAGCTCAATCGTGAAAGAAAAGTTTGAAGCTGAAATTCCAGCTTTACCACTTGAGAGAGTATTAAGCTCACCAGCAGAAGTTGTTGAGGAAGGTGAAGATCCTAGAGAATTTGATGTTCTAGCCATGTTAGAAGCCTTCCCGTCCTATCACCGACGCACACCAACTAAATGGGAGGAGTTACATCCAAATGAAGAAGCTGTTGAGAAAAAGTCAAAGAAAGTACCGGTAGTTGAGCTAAAACAACTGCCCCCTCATTTGAAGTATGTGTTCCTGGATGAGAAAGAAGAGTACCCAACCATTATCAATGCAAGCCTGAATAAACTTGAAGAAGAAAAGCTCCTGAGAGTCCTGAGAATGCACAAGGGTGCCATAGGGTGGTCCATTGAAGACTTGAAGGGTATAAGTCCTACTGTGTATATGCATAAGATCTTGATGGAAGAGAACTACAAACCGGTGGTGCAACCACAACGGAGGCTCAACCCTACCATGAAAGAGGTGATTAGAAAGGAGGTGGTCAAGTTGCTTGAAGCTGGTCTCATCTATCCTATATCTGACAGTTCGTGGGTGAGCCCAGTCCAAGTTGTTCCAAAGAAGGGCGGTACTACAATGGTGACGAATGAAAAGAATGAATTGATCCCGACTCGCACTGTCACTGGATGGAGAGTTTGCATAAATTATAGACGGTTGAACACAGCTACACGGAAGGATCATTTCCCATTACCGTTTATTGATCAAATGCTTGAAAGGTTGGCGGGTCATGAGTATTACTGGTTCTTGGATGGGTATTCCGGATACAACCAAATTGCGGTGGCACCAGAGGATCAAGAGAAAACAGCCTTCACATGTCCCTATGGGATCTTTGCTTACAGGAGGATGCCATTCGGGTTGTGCAATGCCCCCGCCACTTTTCAAAGGTGTATGATGTCCATATTCTCTGATATGATTGAAAAACATATCAAAGTATTTATGGACGACTTTTCTGTCTTTGGCTCTTCTTTGATAATTGTTTGACAAATTTATCTCTTGGGTGTCAAAAATCTAATTTGGTCCTAAACTGGGAAAAATGTCATTTCATGGTGAGAGAAGGAATTGTCCTTGGTCACCGAATCTCTTACAAAGGGATAGAGGTTGACCAAGCAAAAATTGAAGTTATTGAAAAACTTCCTCCTCCCACCAATGAAAAAGGCATTAGGAGCTTTTTAGGACATGCAGGTTTTTATAGGAGGTTCAACAAAGATTTTTCAAAAATAGCAAAACCCCTTACTAATCTGCTAGTAAAAGACACACCTTTCCAATTCAATGATGAGTGTCTGAATGCTTTTAACACTCTTAAGCAAAAATTAATAACTGCCCCCATTGTCACTGCTCCTGATTGGTCACTACCTTTTGAAATAATGTGTGACGCCAGTGATACAACTGTTGGGGTAGTTCTTAGGCAAAGGAAAGATAAGTTGTTGCATGTCATTTACTATGCTAGTCATGTTTTAAACCCAGCACAACTTAACTATGCCACTACAGAAAAAGAACTTTTGGCTGTTGTCTATGCCTTTGATAAATTTAGATCATACTTGTTAGGGTCTAAAGTCATTGTTTACACTGACCATGCTGCTCTAAGGTATTTGTTTTCTAAGCAGGAATCCAAACCGAGACTTCTTAGTTGGATATTGCTGTTTCAGGAATTTGACCTGGAGATCCGAGACAAGAAGGGATCAGAGAACACTGTGGCTGACCATCTCTCCCGACTAGAGAAGATGGACGAAACTGATCAGCAGAGGCCTATCAAAGACCTCTTTGCAGATGAACACATTTTAGCCATAACAATGGTGTCGTGGTTTGCAGACTTTGCGAACTACATGGTAGGTAAGGTGATACCCGTTGATTTCAATTCTCAACAGCGCAAGAAATTTCTGCACGATTGTAAGTATTACGTGTGGGATGAACCTTATTTGTATAAAAGGGGGGTTGACGGGCTATTAAGGAGATGTGTCCCTGAAGAAGAGCAAGAAAAAGTGTTGTGGCATTGTCATGACTCCAACTACGGTGGTCACTTTAGTGGAGATAGGACTGCTGCCAAGGTGCTCCAATCTGGTCTGTTTTGGCCAACTTTGTTTAAGGATGCTTTTGCCTATGTCAAGAGATGTGACCGCTGCCAACGCACAGGAAATATTTCCAAAAGAAACGAGATGCCTCAAAACCCTGTGCTAGAAGTGGAGAACTTTGATGTATGGGGCATTGATTTTATGGGACCATTCCCATCCTCATATTCAAAGATTTACATTCTGTTGGCAGTGGATTATGTCTATAAGTGGGTAGAAGCTATCGCCACGCAGACCAATGATGCTCAGGTAGTGATTTCTTTCCTTCAGAAAAATATTTTTTCACGCTTTGGGGTTCCTAGAGCGTTAATCAGTGATGAAGGAACCCATTTCCTCAACCGGAAGATGGAAACTTTGCTGAGAAAGTACAATGTGCATCACCGGATTGCTACATCGTACCATCCTCAGACAAGTGGACAAGTGGAGGTTTCCAATAGACAAATAAAGCAAATCTTGGAGAAGACTGTGAATTCCTCACGGAAGGATTGGTCAGTCAAGCTGGATGATGCACTGTGGGCATACAGAACTGCTTTCAAAACTCCCATAGGTATTTCTCCTTTTCAAATTGTTTATGGAAAATCTTGTCACTTACCACTGCAACTAGAACACAAAGCTTTGTGGGCCACTAAATTCCTAAATTTTGATCTCTCGAAAGCAGGAGAATCCCGGATTCTTCAACTCCATGAGTTAGATGAATTCCGGAATTTAGCCTACGAAAATGCCAAAATTTTTAAAGAAAAAACAAAAAAATGGCATGACAATAAGATTCAAAATAGGGAATTTAGGGAAGGGCAACTAGTTCTTCTTTTCAATTCCAGGTTGAAGCTGTTTCCTGGAAAGTTGAGGTCCAGATGGTCAGGACCATTTAAAGTGGTGAAAGTGTTCCCTTATGGAACTCTGGAGGTGAAGGACCCCGACTCGGATCGAACCTTCAAGGTCAACAGACAAAGGCTCAAACCATACTTTGGAGTCGAATTTGAGTGGCCGACCGAGTCGATTCAACTGAAATCCACTTGATCAAGTGGTGCGTCAAGCTCGGGACGTTAAACACGCGCTAGGTGGGAGGCAACCCACCAAGTATCCTTTGTTTTGTTTTGTTACCTTTGTTTAAAAAAAAAGAAAAAAACTATTTTGCAAAACCATTTTTCAGGGCAGGAAATTTTTCTAAGTCCTCACATGTGTGCTCCCTGCCAAGAAAATCGTGACACGATTCATCCATCGTGACACGATTTTCTCCTTCAAAAATACTCTTCTCTGCCAAGAAGAAATCGTGACACGATCCAGGAATCATGACACGATTTCACCTCTCAAACAAGCACACTTTCTGCCACAAAAATCGTGACACGATACTGAAATCGTGACACGATGTTGAGAACAGATTTTAAAAAAATATGGCAGTTAAAACTGCAATCGTGACACGATTACTTCACATCGTGACACGATTGCTGAGAAATTTTGAAAATTCTGACCGTTACAAACCAAATCGTGTCACGATCCAACCCAATTCCCTCAGCCTATATATATGTCCTTCAGAAAATTCATTCTCAAAAATTGAAAAACCTACCGAAACTCTACCAAAGTTTTCCCAGACCACAGAAACCGAATTTTCATCAATTTTCTTCATCTTCTCACGAATCCACATCCATCATGCCTCCCATTCTCAGAACAAAGCAGGCATCCAAGAAGGCCAAAACCACCAAAACCACCACCAAAAGAAAACCAAACACCGTCCGAACCGAGGCCGCACCACCCCCACAACCAGCCTTCAAATTCATCAGTAAAGAAGCACAGGAGCGGTTTGTCGAAAGCAAGGCTTTTAAAGTGGTTATCGAGCGTAGGTTTGATGTGGTGAATTTGGGGAAATATGCTGAATTTGAAGGAATGCTCAGGGCTAGGAATTGGGAACTGCTGAATGGTATGGTGTTCAACACATCCAACAACACATCCACCGCAATGTATCAGTCTTATGTTAGAGGGAAAACCATTGATTATAGCCCTGATGCCATTAATCAATTGCTGGGTTTGACCGCTCCGGAGGAATGCGCGGTGAAGAGGAGAAGGGCTGCGGTGAAGGATATGACTGAAGATGACTATAATGGGCTGTTGAACATGTTGTGCAGGCCAGGAACCACTTGGAGGAAAGCAAAGATGCTCGCCAAAGCCGATTTCATGCCATCTCCTAAGGTGTGGGCATCTTTTGTTGTGCAGACTTTGGAGGGAACGTCTTGCACATCAGAAATCCCGCTCAAAAGAATTTTGACCATTGACGCGATTCTGTCCACTGAAGATATCAATGTGGGGGAGCTGATCGCCAACAACATTCGCGAGATAGCAATGAGTAAGCTGAAATCTGTAGCCCATAGTAGCTTGATTTGCTGGCTGTGTGAGGTGGCCCAGGTCGAGGAGTACCGGGCTGACATTGATGCTCCAACTATGAAGCCCATCACCGAGAAGATAATGGATGCATTTGTCAGTGAGTACGAGGAATTTATGAGGGGAGGAGGACAAAGGGACGAGCAGGACCAGCAGGAGTAAGCACAGACTCAGCCGCAACAACAGACATTTCCGGGAGAAGGAAGTCAGCAGAGCGCATATCCACCACTTCACCCGATGTTGTTGGAATACATGTTCACTTCTGCTAATTGGATGAATGAGACCTCTGATCAGCTTTATGTGAATCGCCCGAGGTTGTCCCAGGATTTTGCTGCAGAAGCTCAAGTCAACCGGAGGCCGCCACAAGGGTCGTATGATCGTTTTGATGGGAATCGTGAGAGCATGGTTCAGTATTTTGAGCAGCAGAGAGAGAGGGCTGTAAGCAGAGAGCAGGAGATAGCTGATGACTTTGATGCAGGAGACAGGAGGAATAGGGCGCATTTTATGGAGGAGATGAATGCAAGTGATCCTCAAAACACTTGGTTCTCGGTGGAGGAGCTGAACGAGATGGGCAGAGAGCCGTGATCACCTGTCCCGCCTTGAATTATGTTTTGTTTCTTTTATGTTTTTGTTGCAATTTGTTTTTGCCTTGTTTCATCCGAACTGCTGTTAGATTTTTGTTTTAACTCTTCTGTCCCCTATTTGTAATAAATCTGCACTTGTTTATTATCGATGATTTTATTTGTGGTGTTGATTTTCTTCAGTTTAGTAGCAATCTTTGATTAAGTGGTATGCCAAAAGTTCAAAGGAGGTAGAGGCCCGACATGTCACAGTTGAAGTGTTCGGCAATATAAGCATAGGTAGTCACAACTCCCAGAGATCATAACATGTAAGGTCATTGCCAAATTTTATTTTTTCAAATTACTTTAAAGAGTGTTCCGTGCAACTATGATTCTAGAACTTGCGATTTTTCTCTGTTATTAATTGGTTATATTGTGTACACACTAAGGCAAATTGCTTGTACCTTGAGCCTTTGAAGCCAACCTGCATTTATATTGAATTATCCTTTGTTTAAGCCAAGTTGTGCCATTAGGACAGATCCCTTTGTTTCGGTGACATACCACTTTACAAGCCTAGAGACCATAAGATTATTCACCCAATGTATATTGGAGTTAGGCATTGTTTATGTGTTTTATCACGAAAAGGTTCAAGTTTGGGGTTGCTCATGGGACTAGCAACCTTTTAAGTTTGGGGTACGGGTGCTAGAGAAAAAAAAAAGGATCGCTTTGTGTCTTATAAAAAAAAAGTGTGAAAATGAGAAGCATGCAAATTAAGCTGTTCTGCAGCTAAAAAAAAACAAGAAAAATGCTTCAAGAATAAGTTGATCGGTATTTCTTTTGTAAGATGCAATTCTCTAGCCCCTTAAGGTTAATTTATGTGTGTATTGTTGGGTAAACCTGTAGGAAGATGCTTAACTCCATTATTGTTGAAAACCTACTTCCCAAATTATCCCACCTGTAACCTAAGCCCCATTATAACCCAAAGAAGTCCTTAAAAGTGTGTACATAATATTGACTTTGATTGATGCTTAGAAACTTTTCAAGCTTATGGTAATTCATAGATTTGCATGTGATTGTGTGGAAACCCTTATCAAACCTTTGCGTGGAGTTGTGAATTGAAGGAGAAAACTGGCCGGCTAGCCCATCACATGGCTGGTAAGGTGTTGAACTTTTGGTACTGCTACTTGGTTAGGTGATTGTTAATTTACTGTCGTTGTCAATAGTGCAAGTAAATTCCTTGAGGACAAGGAATGGTTTAAGTTTGGGGTTGTGATGACATCCTGTCATTACGTAATTTTCAAGAGTCTTTGTTAGCTTTATCTTCATTTGTATAGCATTTTGAGACAGCTTGAGGTGAAAAAAGCAAGAAATCATCAAGAACTTAAAGTGATTGCATCGTGACACGATTTGGGCATCTTGTCACGATTTCCTAACCAGAGAAGAGGTGTAATTCTGTCTGTAAAATAGTGTCACGATTGCATAATCGTGTCACGATTGGGAAACTGATTTGCGTAATCCTTGGGAACTTTAATGAAGAATCGTGTCACGATTCCTTACATCGTGTCACGATTGTGGGCTCAGGTTGCCTATTTTAGCTGATTCGTTTTCAGAAACAAGGGTTCGGAAATTCGGAGAATACAAGAACGATTTTGAGAGCAAAGAACTGAAGAGGTGGCCATCCCGTCCAACCAACAGTCAATTTACGTATGTTTCTATGTTCCTATTGATTAAGCTATTTTGTAATCCAATTATGAGTAGCTAAATTCTCCATTGTTAGGGATGAGATTAGCTAGATGATGACTCTTGTTTTGTAACCCTAATCTGATCATTGAATAAGTTTATTGAATCATGTTTTCTTATCTTTGTGCTTAATGCTTTTATTGATTGATCACCTTTAAATTGATGTATGATTCATATTGTGAAACGGAAGTTGAATGTATGAATGCTTTAAGATAAGAAATTCTTGCCTTTGTAATCTAGGAATAGATGCAAACCCTTGAAACCATTTAGTAATTCGAGTTCGTTCATGCTTAATTCTAATTTGTAAAACTTACTAAGGAATTAGAGTTTACTTTAGAATTAAAGATTCTGTCGCTAAGGAATTAGGACAAGAGTATTTCAGAGAATTAGGTCGTGATTCGATAAACAAGTTCAGTGGTCATTTTTAAGTGAGTAACTTGAGTTCGTCATCTAGTGAAGCTCATCCCTGACAAGCTTCTATCTTTGAAATTCAACCTAGTTTTATTTTTCGCAATTTTCTTTTATTGACAATTAAACAAACCTCGTACCCTTTTGTTCAATTGAGTTTTCAAAATTACATTCTAATCGTTAACGCAGTCCTTGTGTTCGACACTCGGTTTACCGTTTTAACTTTACTACTTGAACGATTTCGTACACTTGCGAAAATCGACATCAACATACCTTGGACAAAGTTTCTTGGTTCTGAAAGCTCCTCTTAAGCCCAACTTAGGTGTAACTTTAAGGAATACATGATCTCCCACTTCAAACTCTAAAGGCCTTCGCCTCTTATCTGCATAGCTTTTATGGCGACTTTGGGTTGTTTTCATCTTATCCTGAATGGATTTAATTTTCAAAGTAGTCTCCTGAATGATCTCTGGTCCCAAAATGCTCTTATCTCCGACCTCAGCCCAACAAAGTGGGGTTCTACACTTCCTACCATACAAGGCTTCATAAGGTGCCATTCCAATACTGGAATGGTAACTGTTGTTGTAAGAGAATTCAATCAATGGCAAATGATCATTCCAACTTCCTCCATCTTCTAGGATACACGCACGTAGCATATCCTCTAACGTCTGAATAGTTCTCTCGGATTGACCGTCTGTTTGAGGATGATGGGACGTGCTCATCTTTAATCTCGTTCCTAAAGCTTTTTCAAAAGCTTTCCAAAAATGGGATGTGAAGATTGGATCCCTATCAGATACAATACTAGCAGGAACACCATGAAGTTTTACAATCTCCGAGATAAACAATTCAGCATACTGAGAGGCTCGGTAAGTAGTCTTAACTGGCAAGAAATGAGCAGACTTGGTTAATCGGTCTACTATTACCCAAATGGAGTCATGTCCTCCCTGCGTTCGAGGTAAACCACTCACAAAGTCCATAGTTATCTCTTCCCATTTCCATTGAGGAATTTCCTAGGGTACTAACATTCCTGCAGGCCTCTGATGTTCAATCTTTACTTGCTGACATACAATGCATCGCGACACAAATTCCGCTATGTCCGTCTTCATGCCAGGCCACCAATAAATTCTCTTCAAATCTTGATACATCTTGGTGGTACCCGGATGTATGCTAAAACTGCTCTTGTGCGCCTCCTCTAAAATCAACCTTTTCAATTCCGCATTATTCGGTACATAAATTCTTCCTTCAAATAGTAGGGTGCCATCTGGTGTAAAAGAAAACTCTGATTGACCAACTCTTCTTTATAGGTCCATATCCATACTCTGGGCTTGTGCAATTCTAGACCGTAGGTCACATGAAATCTCTAATTTGTTCAACAGGGTGCCACCTTCCAACTTGGTAACATGAAGATTAAGATCCCTAAACTTTTCATATAGACCACACATATGCATCATCACTTCAGCCTTAACTAAAGCCTTTCGACTTAAAGCATCTGCTACCACATTAGCCTTTCCTGGGTGATATTTCAAATCAAAATCAAAATCTTTCAGGTATTCCATCCATCGCCTCTGCCTCATGTTTAGGTCCCGTTGATCAAACAAATATTTCAAACTTTTGTGGTCACTGAACAAATCAAACTGTGCACCATATAAATGATGTCTCCACACTTTCAATCCAAATACTATAGCTGCTAACTCAAGATCATGGGTGGGATAATTCTCGTCATGAGTCTTGAGCTGTCTAGACGCATACGCTATCACATTCTCTCCTTGCATAATTACACTACCCAGTCCCTTAAAGGATGCATCGCAGAAAACGGTGTATCTCCTGTCAGGATCTGGTATTGCCAACACTGGTGCTTTAGTCAATTTTATTTTTAAGACTCTGAAGCTCTCTTCACATTCTTCGTCCCAAATAAAGGGTACATCCTTTCTGGTGAGGCGTGACAAGGGTAAGGCAATCTGAGAAAACTTCATAATAAACCTTTCGGTAATAACCTGCCAAGCCTAACAAACTCCTGACTTCAGCCACATTCTTGGGTCTATCCCAACTGAGAACGGCTTCAACTTTGGACGGATCAACGGCTACTCCTCCTTGAGAAATAACGTGACCCAAAAACTTAATCTCAGACAACCAGAATTCACACTTGCTGAATTTAGCATACAACTGTTTGTCTCTGAGGACATTCAAAACAATTCTCAAATGTTGAGCATGTTCCTGAGGATCCTTGGAATAGATCAAGATACCATCTATAAAAATTACCACAAATTGGTCTAGGTAAGGTTGAAATATCCTGTTCATGTAATCCATGAATACAGCTGGAGCATTAGTTACACCGAAAGGCATAACCAGAAATTCATAGTGCCCGTAGCGCGTTCAAAATGCCGTTTTGGACACATCTGAAGACTTGATATGAATCTGATGATAACCTGACTGAAGATCAATCTTAGAAAATACCGTCGCTCCTTTGAGCTGATCTAGGAGATCATCAATCCTTGGAAGAGGATACTTGTTCTTGATAGTCACTTTATTCAATTGGCGGTAGTCTATACACAACCTCATGCTTCCATCTTTCTTCTTGACTAACAGAACTAGAGCACCCCAAGGTGACACACTGGGTCTGATAAAATGCTTCTGAATTAGCTCTTCTAGCTGAGTTTTCAACTCTTTACGCTCTGTAGGTGACATTCTATACGGTGCCACAGATACTGGCTCCGCTCCTGGAATTAAATCAATAGAGAATTCCACCTCACGCTCCGGAGGTAAACTAGTTACTTCAGAAGGAAAAACATCTAAGTACTCATTCACAATATGAATATCACTGGGACTTAACTCTGGTTCTGAAGCGACAATGAGCATAACATAAAATTCTTTATCTTGAGCACAAATAAATTGAATTAACTGATGGGTACGGTTAATCAATTCAGACAGAGCCACACCTTCTGTCGTATCACTTGTTGGCATATAAATACTCTTCTTGGAACATCCAATGTACACATGGTTAGCAGAGAGCCAATCCATGCCTAAGATCACATCAAGTTGCTCCATCGGGAGACACACTAAATCAACATAGTATGTCTTACTAGACACAGTGATATGACATTTTTCACAAACATAACTTGCCACAATTCCGCCTTCAGTAGCGGTAGATACTATCATTGGAGGATTCAATGGGGACAAGGATAATTGCAGCGTCTCTACACATTTATATGAAATAAAAGAGCAAATAGTGCCACAATCAAAAAGAACTCTTACTGGGTTTGAACCGAGATAACACATACCAGCAATCAAATCTTCATTAGCCAGAGCTTTTGCGCCATCAAGGGAATACACCCTGCCTTTACTAGTGGTAGTTCCTTCAGCTGTTCCTTTGCCACGCTTATTTGGACAATCATACATGAGATGTCCGGGTTGTTTACACCCATAACAGACACCCATGCCTAGCATGCACTCTCCCTTGTGAGTCTTCCCACACTTCTTGCAAGCAGAAAAAGTTAAGGCTGAACCAGATTGTTTTCCCCTCTGAGGGGACCCCTTGGGCTTCAGTTTATCATGATACTTATCCGGCATCCTACTCTTCCTTCTTTCAAAAGCTGCTGCTCTTTCTTTCGAGGTCTTTGCAAGTCCTGCTTCAACAACTAAACTATCATGCACCAGTTCATCATAACTTGCAGTTCTCTGGAGGTTCACTGCAGTCTCACTTTCACCCCTTAGACCTCGCTTATATTGATTCATCTTCCAAACCTCATTCTCAGCATACTCATTATGTGTGGAATAATAGGACAGCTCTTCAAACTTTTTGGTGAATTCTGCAACCGACATACTACCCTGTTTCAACTCCAAAAACACTTGTTCTTTCTTCACTCGGTAGGATAGGGGCAAGTACTTTTCTAACATTACCTCCTTAAAATTCTCCCAATTTACTTCCACATCATTGGCCATCATTCTACGTTGAGTGGATTCCTACCAGTCTTGCGCTACGCCTCTGAAATGGTTCGTGGCATACACTACTTTGCTAGTTTCCGAACATTCAGCCATCCGGAAGATCTTTTCCATTTGTTTAAGCCACGTTTTAGCTTCCTGTGGATCACCTTCACCATTAAACTCGGGGGATGATGCCTATTAAATTCCCGGAAAACCGGATTACCAATTACAGGAGGAGGTGGTGGCTGCTGATGGAATCCCTGCCCTTGGTTCATCATTTCCATCCATTGTTGTTGAGATTGAGCCTGTTGTTGAGCTTGTTGTTGCATCATTAGCATCATCTGCTGATATGGTAATGCATTTTGAGCTTGTTGCTCCTGGTACTGCTGCTGCCAGGCCTGCTGCTGTTGCAGCATCTGTTCCCAGAAAGTCATATTAGATTCCCCACTATCATCACTGGCCTGATTAATTCGAGGTCTTCCTGGTCCTCTTCTTCTCCCAGACATCTTATCCTAGCTGTCATATACAAGTCAAAGTGATTAGTTTTAACTGAATATAACATTTAGAATAATGTCCTGGATCCAAGAGGTCCACATACTTGGATTGTATTTTAATGACCCAAGGCACGGTCTGAATCGACCTGCTCTGATACCAAAATGTAACACCTATATAGAGATTGCCTAGGATCTCATATGAGTGTAAAATTTCGTACTGGATGCATTAAATACAATACAGAAAATTTACATTTAATTATACATAACTCAGGTCATAAATACAATCTGAAATCTGATACAACATATTCTTGATAATTTACATCATGTTACACCATCTGAATACAAACAACCATAAACTAAGAAGTCAACACGATCAATCCAAAGCTTTCTCTTTACCATTGCGTCGTGCTACCTGTGAACCTACACCAGAAGGAAAGGGATGAGACATAATGTCTCAGTGAGCTCCGGCCCTACCTACTATTGGCAACCTCGGGGAAACCTAGGGCCGCCATGCACTAACTTTGGCAATATGGGGATACCTATGATCGCCGTCTTTTCTACGTATATTTTGCGATCAAGGATAACTACGATCGCTAAAAGTCTTTCTCTTATGTTCAAACTCATACTTAGTGATCTGAGGGTATTCTACGATCACTTTCATTTGCAATGGAAGTTACTTTGTCTTATCTCTCAACATATAATAAGTATGCATATTCATCTTTCACTTCATTAAGTTAGAAGTTAGCGTTGAACAAACAATAATTATCTTGGTTCATTTTACGGAGTGCATCCTGGTGGAGTAACCCCGAAGTACATCTCCCTTCTTACCGGTGAAACTCCTATCATGTCAGGCTAACACCGGACTCCTCTTTTCATTTGTGTGGCTGTCCTCGCGGACGGTTACTTCACCGTTCCAGCTACCATTTAAGGCGGTAACTTCACCGGAACCCCCTGTATTCTAACTAGCGAGACTACAAGAGACACATTAACTTTCTTGACTTGGATGTGTAGCTGCCCTCACGAGCGGTAACTTCACCATTCCAGCATAAACTGGAACCCCTTGTATTCTAACTAACGAGACTACAAGAGACACATCTAGTCCTTTTAATAATTTATTTCTCATTCTTTAAAATAATTATTCTTGAATACTTAACTTATAAAAGGTTCTGAATTGAATACTGAATCTTTCTTGTACTTGCACATACTTAAGTGAGTGCATAGAATTGCTTAATAAGGGGTAAACCCGAAACTAGCTCCTTAACTTCTCTATAATAACTTATAAATCAAGATATTCATCTCTCATTAATATGTCTATCCTCATCCTATATTAGTCCTTGAAAGTTCATAAGTATTCTTGCCCCAAAGCATATCAAAGATCATAGCATGGCTCAGTTGTTTGAAAATAAAATGCCATCCTGGGTGATTTCGCTCTGCGACCCCCAGACTTCGCTCTGCGAAATACTGCGTCTGAACCTTCAGACTCTGAAGTTCAGAGTCTGAACCTTCAGAACCTGGTGTTTCTGAGTCTGAAGCTTCGCAGAGCGTGGGATACTTCGCACTACGAACTCAGCTTCTGAACACTTCACAGAACGAAGGTCTAGGCGATGGCTAGGCAGTGGCTGGGTTCTGCTACTTTGCTTTGCGACCCTGGCGTCGCTCTGCGACTGTAGCAGAACTCAGAATTTTCTGGAAATACATGTTTTCTGTTTTAAAGCTTAATACCCACTGCCCAGTGATCTTTGATAGCACAACAGGGACTCATTTTAGGACTCTAAAACATACTGAACACAAGGAATAAACAGGATCAAGGATAGAATTAAAATAGGGGCAACTAACTATTAATTCCTTAGTAACTTATAAAATCAGTTGAAATCCTCACTCATAGTGGGTTCTAAAACCCTGTGGAGCTCACCTCAGAACTGAATTGGTGCTGGTTAAGCTTTAACTTCAAAACCCTAGCTTGATCTCTTGGTACTTTCTTGCTTTTTCTTAACTTCTTCTTGTTCTAACTTCTTAAATTAAACTTGCTAGCCAAGATTCCACAAGATTGGATGATGATTAGAAGGATGGTGGTGCTGATGATGATGCTCGAAAATTAGAGAGAGAGAGAGAGAGAGAGAGAGAGAGAGAGAGAGAGAGGGAGGGAGGAGGAAAATCAGCTAGTTTTTGAGAGAGAATGGAAGAGGAAATATGAGAAATATCTCATGTTTTCCTTATTTAAAAATCTTCTCTTCTATATTTACATGTTTGCCACTACTTACTCCTTAACCCTCTAACATTAATTAAAGTTACGTCTGAGCGGGATATTACAGCAGAGACACAACAAGTTCTCCAAACCATCACATTCGATCCACCCACCTCCTCACTAGCATCATTTGTCGCTTCTTCACGACACTCCGTTGGTAAAAACACAACTTTTTTTAAATTTATCTAATTAATTAACTTAGTCATCAACTTTTTCAACTTTATCGCAATGTTTTCCATTGATCAAGGTATAGAAACTTGGATTGTTAGATCTTCGTTCATACATAGTTATAAGGTCACATGTTGTATAAAAATTCATATAACAGAAGATAATAGGAATAAGAATCTTTTATTTATTCATATAATTCAATTATTACACGTGAGACGAGTCTTTCTCCAGCTCTATAGTATTATTGTAAACTAAATAAAGATGAAAGAAATTTAGGGTACTCTAGAAGGGGGGCAACATTGCTTGTTAAAAGCGCATAGTATGTAGCAAGCAGGCACAGGTGCATAATCATCAACATTAACTCCGGGTCGTGTGGCATATGCACTTCCCATTAGGCTCAACACAATAGCAACCAAAAAGACAACAAACTTCAGTGTCATTTTCAAAGAACTTTCCATTTCGGCTAAACAATTTATTTTTCAAACAAAGAACAAACTCTGCATATCGTGTGTTGAAACGCAAGAGATTATTTATACACACATGTTGATTCTTATCCTAAAAATAAGCATACGTGGACAATGTTGACCATCAAATTAAACTATAGATATATTATTAATAAATAAATAGCTATATATATTGACTTTATTATAAGTCAAAATATGCTATTAATTGATAAAATAAAAAGAAAATAAAATAATTTCAATATTACAAAATTATTTTATTGTGGACGAAGTCCTTCTTAGGTTAGAAATCTAAAACACTCTAGAAAGGGTAGACTGAACTAGTCAATCAGGTTGACGGTGAATTAGATTAAATTTTTTAAGCATGATTCTCTCTCTCTCTCTCTCTCTCTCTCTCTATATATATATATATATATATATATATATATATATATATATATATATATGTTACTTTTCTTTTATTAAGACAAATTTGATTAAAATTTGTACCTGCTGTGAGTACAATGTATGAAAACTAGGGTTTCAGAGTCTGTTTAGGTCATGCCCTGGGAATGATCCCAAGGTTACTATTTGTAGCCTTGACTTGGGCCTATCTGGCCATGGTTTTGGGCCCAAATCGTAAAGGGCCAAAACCATGACTAGGGCGCCCCCAGAGGGTGTCCTTTAGGGTGGTCAACTAAGGTTATTTATGACTGTCAAGTGGGCCCTGCGCCCTCCTGGAGGGCGCCCAGCCTTACTCCAAGGGTTCAAACCCTTGTCTTAAGGATCTCAAGGCCTAAATGGTGAGATCTACGGTCCACAACCCAACAAGCACAAGTCTTGGGACAAGGCGAAGTGATTAAACTGTTGACGGGGGGATTTGCCTATGACCTTTTGCCCAGCAAGTGGGGCTTACTGATCATGAAGCTATATGAGAAAATTTAATGAGCACTAGCCCAACATGGATGCTTTCCCAATCATGGGCGCTCGCCCACGATGGGTGCTAGCCCAACATGGGTGTTTAACCCTGCATGGGTACTAGCCCAACACGGATACTAGCCCAACATGGTTACTAGCTCAACGAGGATACTAGCCCAACATGGGTACTAGCTCCATGTTTCTGTTTTGGGGGCCTTAGTGGGTACTAGCCCAATGAGAGTATTCATAGCCCAACAAGCATGAGTCTTGGGACAAGGCGAAGTGGTTAAACTGTGTGTCAAAATGGCTCCTTTGAGTAGATTAGATTGTCGTGCCGGAACTAGCCTAATATGGACGTGATACCTTTTGAAGGTTTAGGTTGAGGACGCGCCTTAGTGGAATCCGACGGTTGACATGAGGCGACCGTTCGCTCTCGCTGACGTGTTCACATCTCAATGGTTCTTGGAAATTGTGCCAACTTAGGTGACGTCATCTGCGCGTTTTCCCAATCTACTTTTCCTCTACTTTCAGATTTCTTTTATCCTTTTCACTCCCCAAATCGTTTTTCGCCGTTCAAACTGTTACAGTCTCTGTGGATCGCTGTGTCTACCGTTTGTGGATCGTTAAGAGCCTGCTTTCGTTCTCAATCCTTCACTTGTCTAAATCCAGGTAACCCTATTCGATCTTGTTCTTTTTAAGTTAAATCAGTGAAATTCTGGCCAGGCAGTACTTAAGAGAATACCAGGTTCTGAACCAGACAGGTTCTGAACAATATGCAGGGCACAATATATCGCAAAACAGAGCACAAGTAAACACAATACAAGAGCAGCAAAATAAAGTGCAGGAAAGTAAAAGGCACAGAGGTTTGTTAACCCAGTTCGGAGTAAACACCTCCTACTCTGGGGGATACCAATCCAGGAAGGAATTCCACTATTGGAATTAATCCTTAAGACTCAGACACTGACTCCCAGTTCCTATCCCAAGCAATTAATCTCCACCTAGTCTTGAATTCTACCCAACACGTTGAGTATTAGAAAAACCTCTAACTTCCTATTCAAGTAACTACAACCCAACCACTTGAACTACCCTTTGAACTTAACCAGTTCTGAAAACACAACTACCCTGTTTTTCAGAAAACTTCAAAGACAAAACTTCATTCGTACCTAAAGGCTTAGAATGAATTACAACTCTATAAAAACTCTAAACCAACTCAAACTGAGTGGTGGACAATAAAGCTAAAAGCTTAAAATACTAAGACTCAATTTTCTGATCTTAACCTCTATATATCGTCCTTGAATAGCAGCAGCCCTCCTCTATTTATAGCCTTCAGTCTTGCAGAATAAAATAACAAACTAATCTTTCTGATTTGATTTGTTACTGAAATAAGATTGGTCCAATAATGTAAAAAATAAAACTGTACTGAATCTTTTAAAGATTATAACAGGAAAATATGAATTTCATATCTTTGAACCAAATCTTCAATAAAATCTTCTCCAAATAAATCAACATTCTAGAAGCCATATGCGTGGATAAATCTTCAATAAATCTTGCAAAGATTCGCATAGAAAAACCTTGAAAATAACCAGCTTCTGATGAAGTCAACATAAGTCAACGCTGGCATCAGAACCTGAATTCAGCTTCTGAAGTGCTACAGTGGATTCAGCTTCTGATGACATTTTCAGCTTCTGAATGGCTTCAAAACACAAAACTTGCAACTGAAGAAATGTTTCAAATATGGAGATGCTTCTATTCAATACTTTGGTTTTGCCAAAACATGCAGCCAACACCAAAAGACTCAACAATCTCCCCCTTTGGCAAATTTTCGGCTAAAACCATCCAAGTTCTTCAATCTCCCTTATAATCAACTCAGCAATGAAGAACTCCACAATATACATCATAGCATAAACATAAGCAGCGGACACAGCTATGAATAACACAAACCTGCTTCAGTTTCTTCATAACATAACAGCTACTGAAGCACACAACAACAAAGAACTGATCAACTTCTGATCACAACCAAGGTATCAGAGCCCCATGGTATCAGAGCTACTCCAAGGTATCAGAGCTACTGATCAACTCTTGATCATCACAAAAACTCCCCCTTACTTCTGAATCTCCACAACACTCCCCCTGCAACTCAGCTTCTCACACAAACTCCCCCTCACTACTGAACTTATACTCCCCTGAGACACATCTTCCCCTTCAAACATATCTGGACATATATCTTGTTGCTGGTATCAGAGCAATCATATCTTGTTGAGCATATCAGAATACATCTTCTAATTCTTGGTATCAGAGCCAACAAAGCCAACACATTGCATAAGATTTTCTCCCCCTTTTTAGCCATAAAATTCTGACAAATCATAGTCTTCAAATAGGGAAGGAAAACTGCACAAACATCTTCAACTACTGTCCCAGTTTGAACTTCAGACTTAGTATCAGAGGCAGGATCACACTTAGCACTAACAAAGCTGGCAGGTACTCTATCTTCCTCACATCCAGTTTGCTTTAATTGCTAGAATTCTTCAAATAAGCACACACCTAACTTGCTCCTTAAGTTTTCAACTGCTTAGCATCCAAGGCCTTTGTAAAAATGTCTGCAACTTGTTCTTCAGTAGCTACATGTTCCAGCTGAATAACTTTATCCTCCACAAGGTTTCTGATAAAATGATGTCTGATGTCTATGTGTTTGGTTCTGCTGTGCTGAATTGGATTCTTAGAGATGTTGATGGCACTCAAATTGTCACAAAACAATGTCATAGTTCTTTGTTCAATGTTGTACTCCTCCAGCATCTGCTTCATCCACACTAATTGTGAGCAACTACTTCCAGCAGCAATATACTCAGCCTCAGCAGTTGATAATGACACACAGTTTTGTTTCTTGCTGAACCATGAAATCAAGTTATTTCCTAAGAAGAAACAACCTCCTGAAGTGCTCTTCCTGTCATCAGCACTTCCAGCCCAGTCAGCATCACAATATCCCATCAGTTCAGAACTTGAACTATGAGAATACATTATTCCATAGTCACTTGTGCTGTTCACATACTTCAGAATCCTCTTCACTTGTGTCAGATGACTCATCTTAGAATCAGCTTGATATCTTGCACATACTCCAACAGCATAAGTGATATCAGGTCTGCTTGCAGTTAAATACAATAAGCTTCCTATCATGCTTCTGTACTGACTTTGATCAACTGATACTCCATGTTCATCTTTGGTTAGCTTCAGATGAGTAGCAGCTGGTGTCTTCTTATGAGCAGCAGATTCCATACCAAACTTCTTCACTATGTTCTTGGCATATTTACTCTGAGAAATGAAGATTGTATCTTCCATTTGCTTGACTTGTAATCCAAGAAAATAAGTCAGCTCTCCAACCAAACTCATTTCAAACTCTGATTGCATTTGCTGAACAAACAGTTTGACCATCTTCTGAGACATTCCTCCAAACACAATATCATCTACATAAATCTGAGCAATCATCAGGCTCCCATTTTCATCTTTCACAAACAAAGTCTTATCAGAACCTCCTTTTCTGTAACCTTGAGCAACAAGGAACTGAGTCAATCTATCATACCATGCTCTTGGTGCTTGCTTCAATCCATATAAAGCCTTCTTTAACTTGTACACATTTTCTGGAAACTTAGGATCCACAAACCCCTTAGGCTGTTCAACATATACCTCTTCTTGCAAATATCCATTCAGAAATGCACTCTTCACATCCATCTGGAATAATTTGAACTTGAGAATGCAGGATACACCCAACAGTAGTCTTATGGATTCTAGTCTGGCCACAGGTGCAAAGGTCTCATCAAAATCAAGTCCCTCAACTTGAGTATAACCCTGAGCAACCAACCTTGCTTTATTTCTGACCACAGTACCATTCTCATCTGTTTTATTCTTGTATATCCACTTAGTACCAATCACATTCAGCCCTTCAGGTCTAGGAACTAGATCCCACACTTCACTCCTTTTGAATTGATTCAACTCATCTTGCATTGCTTCAATCCAAAATTCATCAGTTAGGGCTTCTTTCACATTTTTAGGCTCAAACTTTGACACAAAGCATGAATCAGTAGCAGCAGCATCTGATCTCCTGGTTCTGACACCTTGATCTAAGCTTCCAATGATTAAGTCTTTAGGATGATCCTTCTGAACTCTAATTGATGGCCCTTTACCATTAGGAACTTGATCTGGTTGATCTTCTGCTTCTTCAGACTCTGAATGCTTTTCTGCTTCTGAAGTTTGTTCTTCTGAAGCTTCAGACTCTGGAACAACTTCAGGCTCACTTCTATCTTTCTCAGCAGTCAGATCATCAATTACCACATTAATGGACTACATCACAACCTTGGTTCTGGAATTAAACACCCTGTAAGCTCTACTGTTCACTGAATAACCCAGGAATATGCCCTCATCAGACTTAGGATCCAGCTTTCTCCTATTTTCTCTATCAGCCAAAATATAGCATCTGCTCCCAAAAACATGGAAATATTTGACTGTAGGCTTTCTCCCTTTCCACAATTCATACAAAGTTGATGTAGTACCCTTCTTCAAAGTGACTCTATTGTGTATGTAACATGCTGTGTTCATTGCTTCAGCCCAAAACATATATGGCAGCTTCTTAGCATGCAACATAACCCTTGCACATTCTGCTAAAGTCCTGTTCTTCCTCTCAACTACACCATTTTGCTGAGGTGTGATAGGTGCAGAAAACTCATGCTTTATACCTTCAGAAGCACAGAATTCTGAAAAGCTCTTGTTTTCAAATTCTTTGCCATGATCACTTCTGATTCTGATTATGCCACAATCCTTTTCTCTTTGTAGTTGAATGCACATCTCTTTGAAAACTTCAAAAGTGTCAGACTTTTCTCTAACAAAGCTGATCCATGTGAATCTTGAGTAGTCATCTACCATTACAAATGCATATCTCTTGCCTCCAATACTCTCAACTTGCATAGGCCCCATCAAATCCATATGAACAAGTTCTAGTACTTTAGTAGTTACCTGGTGAACTAATCTGGGATGAGACTTTCTTGTTTGTTTCCCAATTTGACAATCACCACAAACATTGTCCTCATTGATCTTCAGATTTGATACACCTCTGATAGCTTCAGTACTTATGATTTTCTTCATGCCTTTCAGATGCAGATGACCTAACTTCTGGTGCCAGAGCTTGACTTCCTCTTCTGAGCTCATAAGACAAGAAGTCAAACTTCTTTCTTCTTCAGAAACCCATAAGTAACAATTGTCTTTGGATCTGCAGCCCCTCATCTGAATCTCATCTTTCTGATCAGTAACAATGCACTCTTGCTTGTTGAAATTAACCTTTAAGTCTTGATCACAAAGTTGACTAATGCTGATCAGATTTGAAGTTAATCCTTCCACCAGTAGCACATCATTAAGTCTGGGCAAACCTTCTCTGATCAAATCACCAATACCCAGAATCTGACCTTTCACACCATCTCCAAATGTCACATAGCTTCTGGAGTATGATCTGATATTGCTCAGCAGCTTCTTCACACCAGTCATGTGCCTTGAACACCCACTATCAAAATACCAGTCTTCTTTTGAAGTTGCTCTCAAAGAAGTGTGAGCTATAAGGCCTACATTCTGAACCTTAGGTTTCCACACCTTCTGAACACTGTGTCTGGGTGCAGCTGGTTGCACTCTTCTATATTGAAAGTGTTCAGGATAGCCATACAGTTTAAAGCAAAAAGGTTTGATATGTCCCTTCTTACCACAATGATGACAGGTCCATGTATGATTCCTCCTTCTTCTGTTGTACTTCTGGGGTTGCTTCTGAGGTAGCATCTGAACATGCTTCTGACCTTGCATCTGAGGTCTCTTTTGAGCTTGCTTCTGAGCTGGCAACTGGGCTTGTTTCTGAGGTCTCCTCTTTGATGTTCCAACTATAGAATCATGAGTTTGAGTAGCAGGAACAAAATTCATCTGTTTAGGAATCTGAGTCTGATCAACAAAACCTAAACCAGTTTTTCCTTGTTGCTGATTCCCCAAAATGTCCTCCAACTTATCAGTAGCAGAGTTCAACATCTTCACTTGCTTCTTCATTTGATCAAGTTGGGAGTTCAGTTGGTTCACTTCTTCTTTTAAATCTGAATTCTGTACTAACAGTTCACCTTTTTCAGCCTCCAGTTGTAGAATAGTCTCCTTCTGATCTAACACTTGTTTGCAAACCTCAGCACTTCTGGTATACAGCTTCTTGTAGTTATCAGCTAGTTCATCATATGAGGTTTTAGCAGCTTCAGACACGGATGAGGCTTCAGACTCTGAGTCAGACTCTGAACAAGTCTCAGACTCTAAAACAGCTTCCTTCTTCAAGATAGCTCCTGACCTCACTACCAGGCCAGTATCACACATATCAGATTCACTAACATCATCATCTTCAGAACCATCATCAGACCATGCAACAGCTAGGCTCTTCTTCTGTTTCTTCAGGAAAGTAGGACATTCAGATTTGATATGTCCAAAACCCTCACACTCATAGCACTGCACACCTTTAGCTTGGTTACTTTTCTCCTCAGACTTGGTCTTCTTCTCATCAGTTTGTTGCTTTTTGTTATTGACTCTGAAATTCTGACCTTTGGATTTGGCTTTTCTGTTAACATTCTTCAGAATCTTGTTGAATTGTTTTCCCAGCAACACTAGAGCTTCTGATAAGTCATTATCCTCCTCATCAGACTCATGTTGATCATCAGCTCCTAAATTAACTGCAAATGCTATTCCTTTCCCTTTCTTATCAGGCTGTTTGCAGAATGCAGTCTCAAAATTAAGCAAAGACCCAATCACCTCCTCAAGCTTCATAGTGGTGATATCATGAGCCTCTTCAATTGCTGTAACCTTCATGTCAAACCTTCTGGGCAGGGACCTGAGGATTTTTCTTACTAACTTCTCATCAGACATCTTTTCACCAAGAGAGTCAAAAGAATTTGCCATATCAAGCACATTCATATAGAAATCCTGGATATTTTCATCCTCCTTCATCTTCAGGTTCTCAAACTTGGTGGTCAGCAGCTGCAATCTGGACATCTTCACCTTAGAAGTTCCTTCATGAGTGGTCTTCAGAATTTCCCAAGCATCCTTAGCCACAGTACATTGTTTGATGAGTCTGAACATGTTCTGATCAACACCATTGAAGATAGCATTCAAAGCTTTTAAATTTCCCAGTGACAGATCATCTTCAGCTTTGGTCCATTCCTCCTCAGGCTTCAGAACCTCAGTCTTGTTACCATCTTTGTCTGTATACACAGGATGATCCCAGCCTTTAATCACAGCTTTCCAAGTCCTGATGTCAATAGACTTTAGAAAAGCACACATCCTTGACTTCCAATACTCATAGTTTGTGCCATCTAGTAGGGGTGGTCTATTGACATAGCCTCCTTCTCTATCCATGCTTACCAGAAATTAATCCCTCTGGATCTCACCCAAAATACAGGCAGGGTGCCTGCTCTGATGCCAATTGAAATTCTGGCCAGGCAGTACTTAAGAGAATACCAGGTTCTGAACCAGACAGGTTCTGAACAATATGCAGGGCACAATATATCGCAAAACAGAGCACAAGTAAACACAATACAAGAGCAGCAAAATAAAGTGCAGGAAAGTAAAAGGCACAGAGGTTTGTTAACCCAGTTCGGAGTAAACACCTCCTACTCTGGGGGATACCAAACCAGGAAGGAATTCCACTATTGGAATTAATCCTTAAGACTCAGACACTGACTCCCAGTTCCTATCCCAAGCAATTAATCTCCACCTAGTCTTGAATTCTACCCAACACGTTAAGTATTAGAAAAACCTCTAACTTCCTATTCAAGTAACTACAACCCAACCACTTGAACTACCCTTTGAACTTAACCAGTTCTGAAAACACAACTACCCTGTTTTTCAGAAAACTTCAAAGACAAAACTTCATTCGTACCTAAAGGCTTAGAATGAATTACAACTCTATAAAAACTCTAAACCAACTCAAACTGAGTGGTGCACAATAATGCTAAAAGCTTAAAATACTAAGACTCAATTTTCTGATCTTAACCTCTATATATCGTCCTTGAATAGCAGCAGCCCTCCTCTATTTATAGCCTTCAGTCTTGCAGAATAAAATAACAAACTAATCTTTCTGATTTGATTTGTTACTGAAATAAGATTGGTCCAATAATGTAACAAATAAAACTGTACTGAATCTTTTAAAGATTATAACAGGAAAATATGAATTTCATATCTTTGAACCAAATCTTCAATAAAATCTTCTCCAAATAAATCAACATTCTAGAAGCCATATGCGTGGATAAATCTTCAATAAATCTTGCAATGATTCGCATAGAAAAACCTTGAAAATAACCAGCTTCTGACGAAGTCAACATAAGTCAACGCTGGCATCAGAACTTGAATTCAGCTTCTGAAGTGCTACAGTGCATTCAGCTTCTGATGACATTTTCAGCTTCTGAATGGCTTCAAAACACAAAACTTGCAACTGAAGAAATGTTTCAAATATGGAGATGCTTCTATTCAATACTTTGGTTTTGCCAAAACATGCAGCCAACACCAAAAGACTCAACAATCAGTAGTATGGTTATAATTAGGGAGTGCGATGAGGCGGGTAGGGAGTTATCCCCAGCGAATTTAGAGGAGAGGTGTAGGTTGTGGAGGGAAAGTGTTAGGCATGCGAAGCGGTCAGATGGAACCACTGATTGGGTGGTGTTCGATAAGGCCTACTACGACCACTCCCTTTTAACAGAGTTTTCAAGCGATTCAGACGAGGGTGGAGGAGGGAGTAGTAGTGGGAATACGTCTGACTGTGTTATTCATTCTGTTCGCCCAGGTCCGTTTTGTCGGAGAGGAATTTGTTACATGGCGTCCTCCAGTGGATCAGAGCAAGAGAGTTTCGCCGACGAGGTGCTTCGTTCAGAGTCCGTGTACATGGACCCCCAGCGAGTGGCGTTTTTTCGGAGTAAGCTGCACGTGTCCTCTATGGGATTTGAAGAGGATGTGGTCTTGGAACATTGTCGCCCAGGTGAGAAAGTGTGCGTACAAAGACCGAAGGGAGTAAAGAGTGAGATGTTTCACATGTATACGACTGTTTTTGAGGATTTCGGTGTGAAGTATCCCTTCACGCCCTTTGAGGTTGACGTACTCAATTGTTTGAATGTGGCGCCTTCTCATTTGCAGCTAAACAGCTGGGCGTTTATACGTGCTTTTGAGATTTTATGCGAGGGGCTGGGTTTCCAGCCCTCAATTGGATCCTTCTTCACGTTTTATGGCACGAAGGGGGTGGATAAACTGTCTTGGGTGTCCATCAGTGCGCATCTTGGCAAGAGGTTGTTCCCGCCCTACGCCTCTCATTATAAGAATTGGAGACAGACGTTCCTTAGGACCCGGGGACGAAAGGATTGTGAGGCAGCTGTCGTGTGGGTTGATGGTAGGCTGAGGTTTCCTATATGATGGACGAGTGCTCCGGCGTCTATCATGGGATTTGACTACGAGAAGCTGGACGCATACGACCAGGGCGTCGTCTGTTTTTTGGATAAAATGTTGCCCATGAACATCCGGGAGTTGTTAAAAAGAGAAGGGGATGTGAATAGCTTAGACGCGTACTTACGTGAGTCGAATTTATTTATTTGTGTCTATACTGTGCTTTTCTATTTTCTTGTCTTCTTAACTTTTCTGTGTTCATTTTCTGTAGAGGACATGACGCCCATGACTGCGGCGGAGAGGAAGAAATATCTCGAGGAAATGAAGGCTAAGAAGGCTGCTGAGGGGATGGCAGCCACTGATCCTGCTAGACTCATTACACGCAAGCCAAAGAGGAAGGCTAATCATCTGCCCGAGTCTCAGGCTGAGTCCCTCACGGCGGCTACACATGATAAGGCGTCGCCCGGGAAAGATGAGAGAGGGAAGGCGGTAACTAAGAAAAAAGGTAAGAAAACACCTTCTCCTTCCTCGATTAGCGCCATCAAGACCAGTGGATCGGTGCAATCTTTCTGGGATAAAGGTTTTGACTATGGTGCCTATGTCAAGGAGAGGTTGGTTTTTAGTCCAGAAGACGCGGAGGCGGGGAACTAGGGCGTTGGGAGTTCATTGCTTGCGGTCTATAATGCTCTTGGATGCGGTGGATCGGAAGAATGAAGAATTAGTGCAGAATGAGGAGGCTCTTCAAGCTACAGTGAGGGCATTGGAGAAAGAGGTGAAGGAGGCCAAGGACGCGAGGGAGAGAGAAGTGAAGGAAGCCAGAGAAGCGGTGAAGCTTGAGTGTGATAAGCGCATCTCTGATCTGAAGATTGGTTATGCAGCGGATCTTGCTGGGAAGGACGGGGTTATCGCTAAGCTGCAAAATGATGTCGCAGCTGGAGCGGAAAGGGAGGATCATCTTAAGGCTGAGGTTTCTGAAGCGAAGGGCGAGCTGGCTCTGAATTTTGATGCTGGCTTTGAAAGGGCTAAGGCTCAAGTCGCCCTTCTGCACCCTGGCGTCGGTCTTTCCGCCCTTGATTCCTTTAAAGTTATTGTAGATGGCGCCCTAGTGGACGAACCATAATTTCACTTGTTGTAATTTTTAATTTATTTTGAACTCAGTACTCTTCTTTGAATTTGTAATGATGCATCATTTTCCTTAAGCTTCTCGTCTGTTCCTTTTATCTTCAAATTTATTCATTTTAGAAAGCACCTCCTGGGTGGTGGTCATTACTTGTGTTCATTTCATAACAATGTTGAGAATTGTCGGGTTGTTTCATTTTCGGCTCACGACGTCTTAGAGCCCTCTTTGGAGTTAAGGAATTAGGTGGCGATTTCATTTTTGGCTCACGACGTCTTAGAGCCCTCTTTGGGGGTTAAGGAAATAGATGGCGATTTCATTTTCGGCTCACGACGTCTTAGAGCCCTCTTTGGGGTTAAGGAATTAGGTGGCGATTTCATTTTCGGCTCACGACGTCTTAAAGCCCTCTCTGGGGTTAATTAGGTGGCGATTTCATTTTCGGCTCATGATGTCTTAGAGCCCTCTTTGGGGTTAAGGAATTAGGTGGCGATCTCGTTTTAAGCTCACGACGTCTTAGAGCCCTCATTGGGGTTAAGGAATAACTATTTGGTACTTTTATATTATAACAAACTATACTTATCTTTTTAATTGAGACCAATATTATAAAAAAGATAATATAAATTCTTATATTTTTGAATGACATCAACAATGTGGCATTCTTATAGGAAAATTTATTTAATGGTATAATTGGAAGTGAAAAAGGTAGTCTAAAACCATATATTCCTTCTGTGCTCCATAGAAGAATATAATGATGTCACTACTATTTCAATTGATGAACAACAAAGAAGCTTGCCTGCTAAAGAAGTAAGAATGAATTTTGATAGAGAAAGATGATGGACAAGCTTTGAATATGACCAACTATGGAAGAATTTATGGGCGTGGAAGAGGACATTTTAGTGCTAGAAGACGTGGAAGAGGAAAACCAGCAAGTGAACTTGCTGAATGCTATAAATGTGACAAACATTTTCATTATTAGAATGAATGTCCCAATTGGGAAAGTGAAAATGCAAATTTTACTGAATATGATGACTCTGAAGAAGGCGTGTATAACGATAAATGAAGAAGTATAGTTCCTTAATTCAAGATGTAGATATCACATGATAGGAACTACAAGCTAGATATTTAATTATCTTTATGCATTTCGAGAATCATTTCGAGAATCATTTCGAGAATCCTGTGATGGGAAAGGGAAATCTGAAACTATGCATATAGGGTAAGATACAAATCATTACAAATGTTTAATATTTGCTTGGATTAAAAAAACAATTTGTCGAGAATTGGCCATCTTCAGTAGAAAAACATATAAGTTGTGTTATACAAAGATATTTGCAAAGTATTTTTTATCGTGAAAGAGGTTTACTGATGAACACACAAGTATACTTTAATAGAATGTTTGTGATTTTTGCATCTGTGATTGTACAAATTTGTCTGTAAGTTAGTAAAGAAGACAATAACAATCTACGACACTGTAGATATGCACATCTCAGTGTCAAAGGGTTAAACATTATTGTGAAGAAAGATAAGGTAAAGTGGTTACCACTACTGAAAGCAATTCAAGAAAAGTGCTCAGATTGTGGTAGTGGGAAAACATTATAGAGATGATATTTTGAATATGACACTTGAATAGTCACAAAGAAAATAGATCTCTTTCATTCAGATATTTGTGGAACTATTAATCCAGCATCAATTGGAAGAAACAAGTAATTTACCACTTTCATAGATGATTTTAGTAGGAAAACATGGATATATCTTTTGCAAGACAAGTCATGTGCATTTTATGTACTCATAAAGTTCAAAGCTTTTGTTTAAAAAGAATAAAGCTGCGAAATTCAGTGTCTCAGAACTAATAGTGGTGGTGAATTCATTTATATTGTTTAAAATGAATTTTATAGCTTGCATGATATAAAAGACAACTTACACTCCACAGTAGAATGGAGTCTTAAAATGAAAGAAAAAACAATGATGAACAACGTGAGAAGCATGTCCTCTGGTAGAGATGTACCAAAGAGATTTTGGCATCAAGCTAGCTTATGGGTCATTCATGTATTGAATAAAAGTCTCTCTCTATCTGTGAAAGATATGACACCTGAGGAAATTGGAGTGATTTGAAGCCTGTTTTATATTAGTTTAGAGTCTTTGGTTGCATAGCAGATGCATATGTACATGATGCTGAGAGAAAGAAGCTTCATGCAAAAGGTGTCAAATGTGTTCATTTCGGGATTATAAATTAGTATAACGGTTCCAAGCGTCATGATCCTTTACAAAATAAAGTGATAATCAACATAGATGTCGTAATTGTAGAATAAAAAGGACAGAATTGACATGAAAATGAAAAGGAACTACTAGCGCAAGTTTACAAAACTGATGTGAAGATCAACAATGATGAAGAAGAAGATTGTGAGATTCACATTAACATTTGTGATTAAAACAGTGAGGAAACATATATGAATGCTCAGTTTGAATCTAACAACGAGGAATCTGATAACGATCCTTTCTTTCTTATTGCAAGAGACGCTTTATTGTAAGATGTAATTTCATTCATATACCTAACCCAAATGAGATAATACAAATCTTTTACAACTATAAACCAAGATTGTGAATTCGAGTCTGATCATAATGCTCTGAACAATCTTTTATGTTCTGAACTGCATTCTCTGATTTTCAAATGCAATGTTATATACTTCATGTATGATCAAGCTTGCTCTGATGCTTATCTTTGCTCCTTGATTACCTATATGATTGCATTTTCATCTCACATGTTTTTCAAACTCTCTTAAAATTCTGAAAATTTTCTTTTTGTTGATGACAAAAGGGGGAGAAACGTAAACAAGTATTAAAGCTCCTGAGCTCAGAATATAAGTTAAATTCTGTTAGTTTATTAACTTATGAGAGGGAGTAAAAGGTATTAAGGCCTGAGCTCAGAACATAAGTTAAGTTCTGATTGAAATTAACTTATGAGAACTGTTTTAGTCTCTTAGCCTTTGATTTAATTTTTGTGAGATAAATTACTCTTTAATGAGTTGAAATGAATTTAAATAACTTGGATAAGACTCAGGGAGCTTACAAAACTCATCATGTGGATTATCAGACTTAGGGGGAGAGCTTACAAACCTCATAACTTGAAGTCAGCCTATTATTTATAATTCTGAGTGAAAATTTCAACTTATTGTTTTAAGTTAAAGTTAATTAACATGGATAAGAATCAAGGGGAGCTTGCAAACCTCACCTTGAGGATTATCAGACTAAGGGGGAGCTTGCAAACCTCATCCTGAAGTCAGCTTGTTAATTAAACTTAACAACAATTCTGAAATTCTCACCTGTTTTGATCTAAACTGAATTTAATTAACCTGGATCAGACTCAGGGGGAGCTTGCAAACCTCACACCCTGTAGTTAACTTGTTAATTAAATTAACAACAATTTTCTATTAATACTTATGTTTGTCATCATCAAAAAGGGGGAGATTGTTGGAACAAAATTTGTATGAACAACTCTCTTTTGGGTTTTGATGATAACAAAGTGTTAAAAAGAAAATTGGAATTGCTAATGCTTTGTTCTAAGTGTGCAGAACCATGTTCTTAATGTTTGGTAATTAATATTGGTTTTGGAAGAACAAGCTAAGCGCAAGAAAGAATGCATTGAAGCCTTTGTTGCAAGTCTAAAGCAAAACTGGGTCTGAAGCAGCTTCTGAAGACTGAGTTTGAAGATTGCGTCTGAAGGGTGCTTCTGAAGGCTGAGTCTGAAGACAGCGTCTGAAGGGTGCTTCTGAAGGCTGAGTCTGAAGGTCAACAGAAGTCAACGTCTGAAGGCTGAGTCTGAAGGTCAACAAAAGTCAACGTCTGAAGGGAGCATCTGATGAACAGTGCTTCTGAAGGGTGAGTCTGAAGACCTTCTTCTGATGAACAGTGTTTGAGAAGCTTCTGAAGTCTGACGTGGAAGGATAAGCAATTGTCTCTGTCAGCATTTAATGCCTGTAATGTCAGAACAACTCCAATGGAACAATTGTCTCCTTGGCCAAAACATTCCCCAGCTTTTAAGGAAAGAATTCAAAAAAATGTGTGCTCTGTTCTGCTCAGTTTCAGCACACATTTTCAGCTATCCTAGCTTCCAATTGCAATGGCTCTTTGCTAGATTTTATGGCAATTCTCAATAGCTATCTTTTCCTCTATAAAAGAGTGAAGATTTGAAGAAGAAAATTGCTAAGACTCTTGAAAAAAAGAACTGAAAGTGTGCTCTGTTTTGCTGTCAAAAACTCGTAGTTCACTAAAACTCTTAGAAATTCTTACAAACTTGTATCTTAGAATTTCTTAAGGTTAGAGTCTTATACCTGTGTTTTATTAAGTGAACACCTCTGATATTTAATCAAGTGTTCAACAAACTTCTTTCTTTGTAAACCAGTTTGAACCAAAGTCTCTGTCTGCGTGCTGAGCATCTTGTAGTCTCATTACTTTGTGTTCTGAGCATTTAGAAGTCTCTTATCTTTGTGCTTTGAGCAGGGAAGTCTCATTACTTTGTGCTCTGAGCATTGGAAGTCTCTTGACTTAGTGTCTTGAGCATAGGAAGTCTCTTACTAGGTGTTTGAGCATTGAAGTCTCATTACTTTGTGTTCTGAACAATTGTAATCAGTTTGATTATAGTTAAATCTCCTGTAAGTGACAGGGGGATTAGACTACTTCCAACTTGTGGAAGGAACTAGTATAAAAACATTGTGTGTCTCTCTTTCCCTTTCTCTTCTCTATTTAATCCGCTGCATAAACACTCTGAAAAAGGTTCAGAATCCAATTCTGAACTTAACCAAAGTTTTGAGAAAGAAAAAGAATTTAAAACTGCCCACACACAATTCAACCCCCCCCCCCCCCCCCCTTTCTTGTGTGTTTTTCTCACCTTCACATCTCACATTCGTCGACACCTATAACCTCGATCATTCCCCTAATCTTAACTTCATTCTAATTTAAAGTTACTATCTCACCTTATTGTTACTTTCGACGTTAGCAACTTTCCTCACTAAAACTTCATTATAATTTAAGTTATATTCTCTCGATACTAGTTGTTATTATTATCGTCAAACATTATAACTATTACCTCTTATTTTCTTTCCTATTCATCTTGCTCTCTTCTAATCGATTCCCGTCTTATTCGCTGCTATCATCATTCCTATTATCTTTCATTACTCAATACACAACCCCATATCTTCCGTTTACATTTCGTCCTAACGACCCTCTCATCGTCTACGATCATCTAAATTCGACTTCTATATTCTTTATTCATTTTTACATCTTATATGTTCCTATCTAACATTCATCTTAAGTTCTTTAATTACCTTGACTCTTTTACTCTTCAAATTAACCACATTCCTAAGCTCATCATTGGTAGATTATGTTTAACGTCATCAGTTACTCGGAAAACACCTATTTCATATCCCCTCTTATCATCGTCTTCTTTCACTTATGTATCTATTTCATATTTTATACCATCTTAATAGACTTACCATATTAGACCTTTTAAATACCTCGAGTGGTTATTCTCGTCGTTATCACTCAGCCGTGAACTACTTATCTATATCTCTCCTACTTCTCCTTCTACTGCTTAAACTACTTCACCTTTTTAGTCTCATCCCTAATTCGAGGAAATTATGTTTATCCTAGTCATCTATATTAAACAACTCGCTTTCCCCTCCTCTTATCATTGTCTTTCATTTCCTATTGCCAAGCCATCTTTAACATCATTAGGTTCTCATAAACTACTATCGCCGGTTCATGTTTAGATTTGCTATCATTTTGAGGTAACTACTTCTATTTATGCCTAAACACACTCCCTCATTTAGATATGTAGTTTAAGGATCCTTACGTTCACTTTACACGTTAACGGCTTGCTTAAACTAATTATTGCTTTCATAGATGTCTTAGAGTTCACTGAATAGATTGTGCTGAAATTTCATGAAGAACGCAGCATGACCCATGCATGATGTTTTAATCATAACTCAAGTTCTAGAGATCTAAATGGATTCAAGCCAAAGTCAAATTAAAGCTGACATTTGTATCTACAACTTTTATGAAGACACTTAAACTCAATTCGGAACAGAAAGTGGTGGAAAAGTTAGTTTTCCTAAGCCTAGAAAGAGTGTACAACCGTGTTGACCCATGGGTAGTATTTTGATCATACCTCAAGTTGTGGATATCTAAATGAGGTCCCTCCAATGCCACATGAACTATGACATTCATATCTACGACTTTCATGAAGACACCTAAGCTCAATTCGGAAGAGAAAATGGTCAAACGGTTGGTTCAAAATCGTGTCTTGATTCTGAAAATCGTGGCACGATTTTGTGCCCAGAAAAATGGTTCATTTCTGCCTACAAAATTGTGACACGATTTTGTCAGCATCAGAACACAGATTTCGCGATTTTCCACCATGGGAGCTTCCCCGGCTCCGATTTCGACACCCAAACTAACCCAATTCGTCCCTAAACATCATCCTAAGGTTATCCTATCATTCAAACACTAATTTTCCATTAACCTACCGATTCACACACTCTCTTCATGGTCAATCCTCAATTTGAAAAACCCTAAACTAGTTTTCCCTTAATTATAAATAATTCAACTTTGTCTTTAGCTTCGTTCATCACCAATCTCTCATTACAATCTCACATCATAATAGAAGCACCATCTTAAGAATTCCCTAAAGTGCAAAGATTCTCCCCCTTACCTCGATTCTTTGGAAATTTCGGCTTTGGCTTGATCCTGTCGCAGCTAGGGTTTCTCCTTCTCTTCCCCTCTCTTCTCTCTTTTCCACGTTCAGCAAAAGTGACCCTTCTAACTCCTAATGTTTCTATTTATATTTGGGTCAGTCACTTGTTATAATTTTCTTCTCCTCTATTCACTATTCTTTTACTCCTCCCCTCCCCCACTTATTTAAAACTTATATTCTACACCTCCGACTCTATATTATTTTGTTTTGATTTCTCTCTTCATTTTATTTAAATTCTCATACTACTTCTCAATCATCATCAATATTCTATTTTCTCAACAACAAAATAACACTCAATCAAAAACAACATCAATAATAATATTAACCAAAACTTCACCTATTAAACTTCATGGAATTAATTAAAAATAGAAAATTGGGGTGTTACAGAGATCACTGAAGATTTGATTGAAGATATGATTAATGTGACTTGTGCTCCAAGAGGCGTGTGTTTCTAGAAGCTGCTTGTGTCGGTTTATGATTTGCCGAATTTTCATATTAAATGTCCTAAACATTTTAGGAAACATTATATTTGCTTCTATGAAGATTGTAGCTGAAGATTCTATTGGATCAACTTAATTGTTTAGCCCAATTGAAGACCAAGCCCATGCATTCTCTGGCCATATAAAGAAAGACTCTAACCTTGTGAAACTCATTGAAGCCGTCATTTGAGAAAAGTGTCATTTAGGGTTTCAAGTTTGTTCTTGTTATTTGTGAGCCACCCTATGTATCACCTTGATGCATTAAACTGGACTGTTTAGTTGAGTTGAATTTTGTTCATTGTAAACCTCTCTAGTGCTGCTTGCAATAGTAGGCTTTGCTCATTAGAGTGTCTCTCCTATTTGATTGTAATCTTTGTTAAAATCACGAGTTGTGTGATTGAGTGAAGAAAGTAAGATGGGATCTCATATCTAGGAGGAGTCTTAGATAGAAATACCACGTGTAGTGATTAGGTGAGAAGGCAGTGAACCGAATGTTGTTCACAAAGAACTTTGAACTAATACTATTATAGTGGATTTCCTTTCTTGGCATGGATGCCTCCATATGTAGGTGACGTTGCACCGAACTGGGTTACCAAATATCTTGTGTTATTCCTTCTCTGCACTTTACTTTATTGCTTATTTTATTATGTTGTCGTAACCAAGTGTCCAAGACATCGCGTACGATATTCCTAGTGTCCAGGACATCTTGTAGGACATGTGTCCACTACGTGCCAGAATTTCACAAACGGACCCTTAATTGACATTAATAATTTAAATTTAAATTTTATATAAAACGACAACAACGACAAGATGCAATTTTATGTCATTGACTAAATAGAGTACTTACCCAAAAACAAAAAACAAATAGAGTACTTCATTAATGATTAAAATGAATGTTATTAACCACTTATTTAATATATATTTTGGGGTTAGTCTAGTGGTTGACTTGGGGATCTTGGAGTGTGCTCCTCTCTCAAGGTCTCTTGTTTGATTCCCTCACGTGTCAATTTCGGTGGACAAGTCCATACAGAGCTTTGTTCTGGCTTTAAATGGAGTCCCACAAGTGGGCGGTGAGATTGGTCCCCTCAAATTAGTCGATCCTTAGATCGGATACCGAGTTTTCAAATATTTTTTTAGGGAAATACGCTTATAGCATTTCATTAATAATAAGGGTTTCAGTACAAGCGGGTATATCAAAATAAATAGCTGGACTAGCGAATAACGTGGCTTCTCTGGCAAGAGCATGAGCAGCCCCGTTGGCTTGTCGCCCAACAAACTCCACCCGAGAGTTGGTGAAAAAAGAACTGAACAAAGAACGACAAGAAGTGATAATACAGTCAAACTCAGACTTGTCAGCTTTGGTAGCATGGAAAGCATCAGTAGTAACCTTTGAGTCTAATTCAAAATTGAAATTCTGGCCAGGCAATAATTAAGAGTTAACAGGTTCTGAACCAACAGGTTCTGAACACAGACTTAGCACAATTAACAACAGATAATCAGCAGAAATTAAAAGTGCAGGAAAGCTAAAGAACACAAGGTTTGTTAACCCAGTTCGGAGTAAACACCTCCTACTCTGGGGGATACCAATCAAGGAAGGAAAGCCACTATTGGAATTAATCCTTAAGACTCAGACACTGACTCCCAGTTCCTATCCTAAGCAATCAACTTCCACCTAGTCAGACTTCTACCCAACTCTTGAGTATTAGTAACCACTAACTTCCTATTCAAGCAACTGCAACCCAGCCACTTGAACAACCCTGAAAACTACCCTGTTTTGAATAAAACTTCAATAACAAATCTTTATTTGTACCTACAGGCTTAGAATGAGTTTACAACTCAATAAAACTCCTAAACCAACTCAAACAATGAGTGGTGCACAAATAAAGCTAACAGCTTAAAACTCTAAGACTCTTTTCTCTGATTTTCTTTAATATTCGTATATCTTGAATAATGGCAGCAACTCTCCTTTTATAACCTTCAGCAAGTCTCTTAATTATGCACCAAATCTTCTGAATTAGATTTGTTTCTGAATTATGAATGATCCAATAAGGAAACAAATAAACCAACAATGTATCTTCATAAAGATTCTCCAGAAAAATACGAACTTCATAATTTAGAGACAAATCTTCAATAAAACTTCACCAAATCAAACAGCAATCTAGAAGCAATATGCGTGGATAAAACCTTGTTAAATCTTGCAAAGATTCGCACCAAAACAATTCAGAAAAACCAGCTTCTGATGAAGTCAACGAAAGTCAACGCGGGCATCAGACTCACATTTCAGCTTCTGAAGTGCTACAGTGCGTCTGAAGGTGCTTTCAGCTTCTGAAGTCCAAAAGTGCTTCTGAACAGCATCAAATCTAATTTCTAGCAACTGAAGACTTCTTTAAAACATAGAGATGCTTCTATTCAACACATTGGATTTGCCAAAACATGCAGCCAACTTCAAAATACTCAACAATCTCCCCCTTTGGCAAATTTTTGGCTAAAACCAATGTTCACACAACCAAGTTCTTCAATCTCCCATAAAATTAACTCAGCAATGAAGAACTCCACAAGAATAATCATAGCAAACAAATTAGCAGCGGATTCAAGCTATGTTCACATTAAAAACCAATCAGTTTCAGCTTCTGAACACTAATACACACAATGCAGCTTCTGAACAAATTCAGCATCACTTCAGGATAACTACAACCACATTAAAACACTCCCCCTGAAGCTTCACAACTAAATAAACACATGTATAACCACTCCAGCATCTGAACTCTCCCCCTGCAACTCATAAAACTCCCCCTTACTTCTGAACTGCAGTGAAAAATGATAAACCAGCTTCTGCAACATCTGAAACACATCACACTTAGGAATTTAATGACCTTGTACTCCCCCTGAGACACAAATTCCCCCACAATATCTGAACTCACATCTCATGTTGCATTGGTCATGAAATCTGAACAAAACATGCAACTTCTGAACCAATCTAGTCAGCTTCTGAAACAACTGAGTTCTGAACAAACATATCTGAATACATTCTGAACACCAACACAGGTTTTCCTCCCCCTTTTTAGCCACAAAATTATGACAAAACACATGTTTCACATAGGGATTGAAAACTGCAAAAATATCTTCAAAATCTGTTCCAGATTTAACTTCAAACTTAGAATCAGCATCACACTTAGCATTATCAAAGCTGGCAGGTACTCTATCTTCCTCACATCCAGTTTGCATTAATTTCTATAACTCTTCATATAAACAAACACCTAACTTGCTTCTTAAGTTTTCAAACTGTTTAGCATCCAAAGCCTTTGTGAAAATGTCAGCAACTTGTTCTTCAGTAACCACATGTTCCAACTGAATGATTTTATCTTCCACAAGATTTCTGATAAAGTGGTGTCTGATATCTATATGTTTAGTTATGCTGTGCTGAATAGGGTTCTTAGAGATGTTAATTGCACTCAAATTGTCACAAAATAGGGTCATAGTTCCTTGTGCAATGTTGTATTCTTCAAGCATTTGCTTCATCCACACCAGTTGTGAACAACTACTCCCAGCAGCAATATACTCAGCTTCAGCAGTTGACAATGAAACACAATTTTGTTTCTTGCTGAACCAAGAAATTAAGTTATTTCCTAAAAAGAAACAACCTCCTGAAGTGCTCTTCCTGTCATCAGCACTTCCAGCCTAGTCAGCATCACAAAATCCCATTAAATCAGAACTTGAACTATGAGAATACATGATCCCATAATCACTTGTGCTATTCACATATTTCAGAATTCTCTTCACTTGAGTTAGATGACTCATTTTAGGATTAGCTTGATATCTTGCACAAACTCCAACAGCAAATGTGATATCAGGTCTGCTTGCAGTCAAGTACAATAGGCTCCCAATCATACTTCTGTATTGGCTTTGATCTACTGAGATTCCATGTTCATCCTTAGTCAACTTCAGGTGAGTAGCAGCTGGTGTACTTTTATGAGCAGCAGATTCCATACCAAACTTTTTCACAATGTTTTTAGCATATTTACTCTGAGAAATAAAAATAGTGTTTTCCATTTGCTTGACTTGCAATCCAAGAAAGTATGTCAGTTCACCAACTAAACTCATTTCAAATTCAGACTGCATTTGCTAGACAAATACTTTAACCATTTTATCTGACATTCCACCAAACACAATATCATCTACATAGATCTGAGCAATCACCAGACTTCCATCTTGATCTTTCACAAATAAGGTCTTATCAGTACCACCTTTTCTGTATCCTTGAGCCACAAGAAATTGAGTCAGTCTTTCATACCATGCTCTTGGTGCTTGTTTCAATCCATATAAAGCTTTCTTCAATTTGTACACATGATCTGGAAACTGATGATCCACAAAACCCTTAGGTTGTTCAACATATACTTCTTCTTGCAAATATCCATTCAGAAATGCACTCTTCACATCCATCTGGAATAACTTGAACTTGAGAATGCAGGATACACCTAACAGTAATCTTATGGACTCTAGTCTGGCCACAGGTGCAAAGGTTTCATCAAAATCAAGACCCTCTACTTGAGTGTAACCTTGAGCAACTAACCTTGCCTTGTTTCTGACCATAGTACCATTTTCATCTGTTTTATTCTTGTATATCCACTTAGCTCCAATCACATTCAACCCTTCAGGTCTTGGAACAAGATCCCACACTTCACTCCTTTTGAATTGATTCAACTCATCTTGCATGGCTTCAATCCAAAATTCATCAGTTAGGGCTTCTTTCACATTTTTAGGTTCAAGCTTTGACACAAAGCATGAATCAGTAGCAGCTGAGTCTGATCTTCTTGTTCTGACCCCTTGATCCAAGCTCCCAATGATAAGCTCCTTAGGATGATCCTTCTGAACTCTAATTGATGGCCCTTTATTGGTAGGATCATGATCTGGATGCCCTTCTGCTTCTTCAGACTCTGGATGATTTTCTGCTTCTGAAGTTTGTTCTTCTGAGGCTTCAGACTCTGCAATAACTTCAGATTCATTCTTTTCATTCTCAGCAGACAGATCATCAATAACCACATTTATGCTCTCCATCACAACTTTAGTTCTTGAGTTAAACACCCTATAGGCTCTGCTGTTTACTGAATATCCCAAAAATATACCTTCATCAGACTTAGGATCCAGTTTTCTTCTATTTTCCCTGTCAGCCAAGATGTAACATCTGCTCCCAAACACATGAAAGTATTTCACAGTTGGCTTTCTCCCTTTCCATAATTCATATAAGGTACAAGCTGTTCCCTTCTTCAAAGTAACTCTGTTATGGATGTAGCAGGCAGTATTCATGGCTTCAGCCCAAAACATATAAGGCAGCTTCTTTGCATGTAGCATAACCCTTGCACATTCTGCTAATGTCCTATTCTTCCTCTCAACTACACCATTTTGCTGAGGTGTGATAGGCGCAGAAAACTCATATTTTATACCTTCAGAAGCACAGAATTCTGAGAAACTCTTGTTTTCAAATTCTTTGCCATGATCACTTCTGATTCTGACAATACCACAGTCTTTTTCTCTTTGTAATTGAATGCACAGCTCTTTAAATACTTCAAAAGTATCAGACTTTTCTTTAACAAAATTAACCCATGTGAATCTTGAGTAATCATCAACCATAACAAATGCATACCTTTTGCCTCCAATACTTTCAACTTGCATAGGCCCCATTAAATCCATATGTAAAAGTTCTAGTACTTTAGTAGTTACCTGATGAACTAATCTGGGACGAGACTTTCTTGTTTGTTTCCCAATTTGACAATCACCACAAACACTGTCCTCATTGATCTTCAGATTAGGTACACCTCTGATAGCTTCAGTACTTAGGATTTTTTTCATGCCTTTCAGATGCAGATGTCCCAGTTTCTGGTGCCAGAGCTTGACTTCCTCTTCTGAGCTCATGAGACAAGAAGTCAGGCTTCTTTCTTCTTCAGACACCCATAAATAACAGTTATCTTTGGATCTGCAGCCCCTCATCTGAACCTTACCATCTTGATCAGTCACACAACACTCTTGCTTGTTGAAATTAACCTTTAAGTCTTGATCACACAGTTGGCTAATACTGATCAGATTAGAGGTTAAACCTTCCACCAGTAGCACATCACTAAGTCTGGGCAAACCTTCCCTGATCAAATCACCAATACCCAGAATCTGACCTTTTACTCCATCTCCAAATGTCACATAGCTTCTGGAATAAGGTCTTATATTACTCAGCAGCTTCTTAACTCCAGTCATGTGTCTTGAACACCCACTATCAAAATACCAGTCTTCTTTTGAGGTGGCTCTCAATGAAGTATGAGCTATAAGGCCAACATTCTGAACTTTAGGCCTCCACACCTTCTGAACATTGTTTATGGTTGCAGCTGGTTGCACTCTTCTATATTGAAAATGTTCAGGATAGCCATATAACTTAAAGCAAAAAGGTTTAATATGCCCCTTCTTTCCACAACGATGACAGACCCAGGTATGGTTTCTCCTCCTTCTATTGAACTTCTGGGGTTGCTTCTGAGCATGCTTATGAGCTTGCATCTGGGCTTGCTTCTGACCTTGCATCTGAGGTCTCATCTGAGATGTCCCAATCATAGGATTATCAGTTTTAGTGGTAGGAACAAACTTTTTAACAAGAATCTTCTGTTTGGGGTTCTGAGTCTGATCAACAAAACCTAAACCAGCTTTTCCTTGTTTCTGAGCATCTAGAATTTCCTCCAACACATCAGTAGCAGTATTCATCATCCTGACCTGCTTTTTCATGTTCTCAAGTTGGGAATTTAGCTGGCTTACTTCTTCTTTTAATTCTGAATTTTGTACTAACAGTTCACCTTTTTCAGCCTCCAGTTGACATATAGTCTCCTTCTGATCCAGAACTTGTTTGCACACTTCAGCACTTCTGGTATATAGCTTCCTATAGTTGTCAGCCAGTTCATCATATGAGGTTTTAGCAACATCAGACACAGATGAAGCATCAGACTCTGAGTCAGACTCTGAAAATGTTTCAGACTCTAAAACTGCTTCAGTCTTTGAATTAGCTCCTGACCTTACCACCAGACTAGTATCACACATACCAGATTCACTTACAGCATCTTCTTCAGAATCATCATCAGACCATGCAACAGCTACGCTCTTCTTCTTCTGCTTCTTAAGAAAAGTAGGACATTCAGTTTTGATATGTCCATAACCCTCACACTCATAGCACTGCACACCTTTAGCTTGATTACTTTTCTCCTCAGACTTGGTCTTTTTCACATCAGTTTGTTGCTTCTTGTTGTTGAATCTGAAGTTCTGACCTTTGGCTTTGGCTTTTCTGTCAACATTCTTCAGAATCTTGTTGAATTGTTTTCCCAGCAACACTAGAGCTTCTGATAAGTCATCCTCATCAGACTCTTGTTGATCATCAGCTTCAGAATTCACAGTAAAAGCTACACCTTTTCCTTTCTTCTCAGGCTGTTTACAAAAAGCAGTCTCAAAGTTCAACAAAGAACCAATGAGCTCTTCAACCTTCATGGTGGTGATGTCATGAGTGTAACATCCCGCTTAAGACTTTAATATTTATCAGTATTGAGACGATGCATCAGAGATGTTTTAAGCAAAGGGCAATTTGGTAAATTGTCAGTTAATGGATTTATTTTTATGGCAAGTGTGATATTCCGTTTAGACGTAACTTTTATCGGTGATTGAGGATTAAAACGAAAGCAATGGCAATTTTGTAATTATTGGGAAGGAAGAATTATTTAAAAGGAAGGTTAAGATATTTTCACCATTTTTCTTTCACATTTCTCTCTCTAACAAATCTGATTTCCTCCCCCCTTCTCCCACTGTTTTCACGTTCTCTCCCTCTCTTCCTCCCAAATCTTCATGGTTTTCCTCTTAAGCCAATCCAACCCACTTACAAGCTTAGAATCATGAATTATAAAACATTATGAACCAAAAGCAAGCATGATTTTTTTCCCTCTTCTTCCCTGGCCGAAAATGGGACCATTTTACCCAAATCTTCATTTCTCATTTTGTGTGATAAAGCTTTGGTTATGATTTGTTGGTGTGTAGAAACACGAAATTGAAGGTGAAAGCTAGCACTAAGGTTGAGTTTTGTTGCTGAAAGCTTGAAGCTTGGAGTTGTACAAGGTAACCCAAAATAAGTTGTTTTAAGAAGTTGAATTATAGCTTAATGTTGTTTTATGTTGGTATTGGAATTGTTTGTGAGGTTAAGCTGTCATGGCCGAGTTTTATGGAATGTTGGGTCAAAATTCGTATGGCATATATGTGATAAATTTTGCATAACTCTTGGAATATAGGTCATATGCTGATGAGTTTGAATCCAATGCATAGAAGACGAAATTCCCTACGGTTTAGACACAAGAATTGTCAAATTTCATTAAGTATAGTAGGAGAAAAGCTACCTGCAAGTTTGAGAGAAGTTTCTGTCCGGTTTCTGTACCAATACCCACTATTTTGTTAAACTGAACCAATTGGATGGTTAAACCTCAAAACAAAAATTACATCCGTAATCTTGACACCCTTACCTTTCCAACGAGTGGTTGTTTGCTCAAAACGGATATCGTTTGGTATTTTAATTAAATTGTGAAAGTTATGGTACTGATGCTGAAATTTGCAGGATGGACCCTGCGGGTTTAACTTATGAGAGCCATACGAACCGGTAAATGAGATGTCCAGAACACGGTGATCGTCTTTTCATGTTGCTCTGATTCCTTAGAGGCTTAGGAGCATTTAAAGAAATTGATTTTAAAGATTTGGTTTGAGGTAGGAAACTTGGAGAAAATTAAAGAAGTATGCATGAGCTGAAGTTAGGGGTTAACAATTGTTAGAAGCTCAAAGTGTTACATGAATGTTGGTCATTGGAGCTGCTTGTTGGATGTGCAAAGGCTGAGTGCTTAGGAGTGCACAATGGAATTAAGCATAAGCTATTTTGAAAGTGGCCATAAGGGATTGAAAGGTGAGTTCCTTTTTAGTTTAGAATTTTCCCTTTGGGTTGAGTGAGTTAATCTCAAATAATTTAGATAGATTAAACTCCCCTTTCGTTAATACATACGTCTAATCATGTGAATCCTTGCCTTAATATATGTTTCTATCCATAAAACTAAGCATTGGTCATGTTATACTGCGCCATAACTTGAAAATTATAACTTTTACTGAGAATGCACTTATGCAAAAACAGAGCATCTGTTTCTGCATAACTTCACTGAGCGAAGACGTCCAGAATCCTAATATTTCCCAAAAACCTATTGTGTAACATACCAATGATTATTCAATTGTTTAAATTAACTTCATTACTGAAGGACAAGGATTAGCATGCTTGGATGATGCATTAACAATGAGTGATGGGTTATGATATATATATATATAAGCATGTAAATTAGTAAAAAACCATGATATGAGAAATATTAATTTATGGGGAGGATTAACTAATTTAAGTAAATAGCATATGAGAATGATATGCTTAGATGCCTAATTATATAGGTTAAGTGACAGATGATTATCCACCCCAAAAGAATGCATCAGATATGCAATAGACATAAGTTGTAAGATATATATATAAGAACAAGAGTTATATGACAACCTTATGTGTCTCCAGTGTTCTCGCCAGTTAGAACACGGGGGTTCCCGCCAGTTGGAACGGTGTAGTTATCATCCGCGAGGATAGCCGCACATAAGAGTTTAATTAAAACATTAAGCCGTGACTTTCGTTGTTCACGCCAGTGGGACACGAAAGGTTCATGCATAAGTTAAGACTAATAATGAAAGTATATTAATTCGCGTCTTCCGTCGTTCACGCCAGTGGGACACGGGAGGTATACGCGTAAGTTAAGATTATTAAGTCGTGTCTTCTGTCGTTCACGCCAGTGGGACACAGGAGGTTCACGCCAGTGGGACGTGTTATTCCGCAAGGATGACCGCACGACGACAAGAGGAGTCCGGTGTTAGCCTGATATGATAGGAATTTTCACCGGTTACCAGGGGAATGTGCTTCGGGGTTACTCCACCCGGGGGCATTCCGTAAAATGAACTCAGATAATATTGCTTGTTCAACGCTAGCAGCTAACATAAAGACATGTATCAGTTAATATTTTATTATATTATCAGACAGGAATCAGTTATCAGGCGGTGATCCTAGGTTTCCCCTCGATCACCCAGTTATCAAGATATAGTCTAGATCTCATGACTATTCAGTATCAGACTCAGACAGTGATCCTAGGTTTTCCCTTGATCACTAGTTTAGCAGATGTAGTCCAGTCATGACTACCCAGTTTAGCAGGAACAGTCAGGTAGCCCTCTATGGGTAAGGATAAGACTTGGCGATCATAGGTATCCCCAAGATTGCCGAGAGTAGGCACGGCGACCCTAGGTTTCCCCCGTGGTTGCCAACAGTAGGTTGGGCTGGAGCTCACTGAGACATTATGTCTCATCCCAATCCTTCTGGTGCAGGTTTTCAGGTAAGCAAGAGGATCGTGATGAAGTTCTTCAAGGAGATGCTGAATGGAGTGAAGATGCTCGTCTTGTACCAGCTCAAGAGGTTGTCAGACAATATATGTATATAAAAGTGTATTTTATGGTTGGTTGTATATACGAGCATGTTCGTATTCATTCAGTTGTTTTGTATTATTATTATTATTGAAAATTTTAATGTATCCAGTATCAGATTAATACACATACTAAATATTCTAGACAATTTAGTATGGGTGTTACAATGAGCTTCTTCTATGGCTGTAACCTTCATATCAAATCTTCTGGGCAGGGACCTGAGGATTTTTCTTACTATCTTTTCATCAGACATCTTTTCCCCAAGTGAATCAAAGGAATTTGCCTTGTCCAGCACATTCATGTAGAAATCCTGAATAGTTTCATCTTCCATCATCTTCAGGTTCTCAAATTTTGTGGTCAGCAACTGGAGTCTGGACATCTTCACTTTAGAGGTTCCTTCATGAGTTGTTTTTAAGATTTCCCAGGCATCCTTTGCAACTGTACATTGCTTGATGAGTCTGAACATGTTTTTGTCAACACCATTGAAAATTGCATTCAAAGCCTTTGAGTTTCCATGTGACAGATCATCTTCAGCTTTGGTCCACTCCTCTTCAGGCTTCAGAATCTCAGTTTTGTTACCATCTTTGTCCAAAACCACAGGATGATCCCAGCCTTTAATCACAGCTTTCCAAGTTCTGCTGTCAATGGATTTCAGGAATGCACACATCCTGGATTTCCAGTACTCATAATTTGTACCATCAAGTAGGGGTGGTCTGTTGACATAGCCTCCTTCTCTATCCATGCTTGCCAGAAATTAACTCCTCTGGATCTCACCCAAAACACAGGCAGGGTGCCTGCTCTGATACCAATTGAAATTCTGGCCAGGCAATAATTAAGAGTTAACAGGTTCTGAACCAACAGGTTCTGAACACAGACTTAGCACAATTAACAACAGATAATCAACAGAAATTAAAAGTGCAGGAAAGCTAAAGAACACAAGGTTTGTTAACCCAGTTCAGAGTAAACCCCTCCTACTCTGGGGGATACCAATCCAGGAAGGAAATCCACTATTGGAATTAATCCTTAAGACTCAGACACTGACTCCCAGTTCCTATCCTAAGCAATCAACTTCCACCTAGTCAGACTTCTACCCAACTCTTGAGTATTAGTAACCACTAACTTCCTATTCAAGCAACTGCAACCCAGCCACTTGAACAACCCTGAAAACTACCCTGTTTTGAATAAAACTTCAATAACAAACCTTTATTTGTACCTACAGGCTTAGAATGAGTTTACAACTCAATAAAACTCCTAAACCAACTCAAACAATGAGTGGTGCACAAATAAAGCTAACAGCTTAAAACTCTAAGACTCTTTTCTCTGATTTTCTTTAATATTCGTATATCTTGAATAATGGCAGCAACTCTCCTTTTATAACCTTCAGCAAGTCTCTTAATTATGCACCAAATCTTCTGAATTAGATTTGTTTCTGAATTATGAATGATCCAATAAGGAAACAAATAAACCAACAATGTATCTTCATAAAGATTCTCCAGAAAAATACGAACTTCATAATTTAGAGACAAATCTTCAGTAAAACTTCACCAAATCAAACAGCAATCTAGAAGCAATATGCGTGGATAAAACCTTGTTAAATCTTGCAAAGATTCGCGCCAAAACAATTCAGAAAAACCAGCTTCTGATGAAGTCAACGAAAGTCAACGCGGGCATCAGACTCACATTTCAGCTTCTGAAGTGCTACAGTGCGTCTGAAGGTGCTTTCAGCTTCTGAAGTCCAAAAGTGCTTCTGAACAGCATCAAATCTAATTTCTAGCAACTGAAGACTTCTTTAAAACATAGAGATGCTTCTATTCAACACATTGGATTTGCCAAAACATTCAGCCAACTTCAAAATACTCAACAAAAATCAATATTATCAAAACTCATATCACTTAACCATTGCATCGCCGAGTGTAAACCCATAGCCTCACCGACATCAACCTGGTAAATACAAGGGTAGCTGATGACCTTTGCAAGCATAAAAGTGCCCTCAGAGTCACGAACACAAATGTCAATGCCCGTGCGGTTAAATTGGGATGAAAAGGCAGTGTCAATGTTACACTTCAATCTCTCGGGCAATGGATGTTGCCAACGAGTGATAGGTCCAGAAGTCAGAGAATTACATGTGATCTCAGTTGCAGGTTGTTGGAATGGGGTAGCAATTGTAATGGGGGAATTAGCTGCTTGCCAATCATTCACCAAGTTTCGGGCCCGCTCCACAACCGTAGCACTCGTCTCTATAATGTTTTCCTAAATTTTAAGATTACGGTGCTTCCATAGACTCCAAAGCGCTGAGACCAGCCTTTGTGCAAGCTCCTCCGATAATGTTTCCAACAGCCCAAATATGAGAGCAGAAGCCGAATCAGTAGTAGAGACAGATTGCTGAACAGCGCCCCACAGGCCTGTTCTTTGCCACACCTGGACAGCAAACGGGCACTCAAAAAATACATGAGCAAGATCTTCATGAGGGGAAGGACAACTTACACAATTTGTAGGGCACTGAACGCCCTTATCAAGTTACCAAACACATGTCGGTAAACAGCCCTACACATACGCCAAATCAAATTCCGAACTTTTGGAGGCACCTTAAGCTTCCAAATTTCTCCCCAGCGGCTAGGGCGCCTTAGATGCAGGGTATCAATAAGCTCATCAACGCATAGCCTGTAAGTACTACGAGCAGAATAACGCCCATGTCGTTCCTCTTTCCAAATAAGTCGATCCTCCTGTACCTGAAAAATGAGAGGTGTATGGAGAATTTTATCAGCTATATCGACGCTGAAACCTGTTGGATAACATCCTTGTCCCAGCTTTTATCATAATTGTTCATCAGGCTATTGATAGTAGTGTTCTGAACAAAATGGGCACCGATAGTACCACCATCAATACACTCCACATTGGGTAACCAAGGTTCGTTCAATATAGGAATAGAGGCTCCAGACCCGATGCTCCAGCGAGCACCATTACGGACGATGAAGCGTGCACGCAGAACACTACGCCACACATAGCTAGGATTGTGCCCAACCTGCGCCGTAAGGTAAGTGCCAGAGCGGAAATACCATGCCTTAAAAATACGAGTAACAAAGGAATAAGGGTCGGTGAGAAACTTCCAACCTTGTTTGCCCAGCATAGCAAGATTGAACGCAGAGAGGTCCTTGAAACCCATGCCCCCATGCACCTTAGGAACGGTTAGCTTCTCCCAACTGAGCCAGTTGATACCTCGTTGAGCAGTTCTACCATGACCCCACCAAAATGAATTCATCATCATTTCAATCGAGTTAATGAGTGTCGCAGGTAGTTGGAAAATACTCATGACATAAAATGGGATAGCCTGCAAAACAGATTTGATCATAATCTCACATCCTGCTTTAGATAAACACTTACCACTCCAGGAATTAATCTTCTGCCAAACCCGGTCCTTGATATATGAAAAAGTAGCATTACGATCTCTGCCCACCATAGACGGTAATCCCAAATATTTACCTGTACCCAAAACTGCTTGAACTCCAAGAATATGCGTGAGAGTTTGATGAAGAGGTTTTGGTACATTACGACTATAGTAAATTTTAGATTTAGGTAGGCTAATAGCCTGGCCAGACGCAGCCTCATACAAAGAGAGGATATTCTTCATAACAGTTGCTTCAGCTTCATTTGCTTTAAACAAAAGAAAGCAATCATCTGCAAATAAAAGATGGGAAACGGGAGGAGCCCTCCGACAAATTTTTGTACCTGAGATATCGCCCTGTTCCTCTGCTGTCCTGATAAGTGAGGATAAACCTTCTGCACAAATAATAAATAAATACGGGGAAAGAGGATCCCCTTGACGGAGTCTGCGACCAGGGATAACAGGACCAACCTTTTCATTATTAACCAAGACGGAATAGTCAACAGACTCCACACACATGCTCATCCATTGAATCCACTGAGGATTAAACCCCATCTTATTCATAACAGCCCGCAGATAGTCCCAATCCATACGATCATAAGCTTTGCTTATATCAAGTTTCAAGGCTACATACCCATCATTCCCTCTCGTCTTAGTCTTCATGAAATGAATAACCTCAATAGCAACCATAGCATTGTCCAAGATAGATCGCCCCGGAACAAAAGCGGATTGATTATCTGAAATGCACTGAGACAAGACACTTTTCAACCTGTTAGCCAAGACTTTAGAAATCAGCTTGTAAAGTACATTACTCAAAGCTATGGGGCGCCAATCCTTCATTGATTTTTGCGTGTTGCCTTAGGAATAAGAGCAATATTCGTCATATTCAAATCAGGAGGAAATTGTCCCGTATCTAACCAAGAACAACATTCTTTGAATATATCATCACTACAAGTTTGCCAGAATTTTTGGTAGAAACCCGAATTAAAACCGTCAGGACCTGGACACTTATCTGGATGCATTGAAAAGATAGCATCACGGAATTCGGCCTTGGTGAAAGGGGTTGTAAGTCGCGCTTATCATCAGCAGAAATAAAAGAGTTAATTGCATCTATAACAGGAGGAAAATTACTATGCTGCTTCTGAAAAATTTGCACAAAATAATCTTTTGCGATAGTACGCAAGCCTTGCGCATCCGTGATTTTATTACCTGAATCATCATCAAGGGAAAGAATGCGGTTTACCTTTTTTCTAGCTGTTGCGGAGGCATGAAAACATTGTGTTACGATCACCATCCCTGTACCAATGAGTTTTAGCCCTTTGTCTCCAATAAGCCTTTGTCTCCAATGAGTTTTCATATATATATATATATATATATATATATATATATATATATATATATATATATATATATATATATATTGTTAACCACTTAAAGTACATCATTAACCAATGAAATGCAAGGCATTGTCTCCTTATTTAACATAGTTATAAAATGAACGTAGTATACAAATATCTCATAATTAACAAGTATTTTATTAACAACTAAAATTCAAGACATTTAATATTTAGAATACATCTTTTAATGGTTAAGAAAGCACACTAAGTATTTAAGGACTTGTATTTTAGTGGTTATCGAAACACTCTAAGTGGTTATTGATCTACTTCTGACATTTTATAAATATGTTAAATATGTAGTTAATTACTTATATTTTAATGGTTAATTAAATAATTTAAGTAGTAAATGCTAAATATATTAAGTAAGCGGTAAACAATATATATTTTAGTGGTTGTTTTTTACAAATATATTTTAGTGGTTATTAACACAAATCTATATTTGTATTATAAAATTCTTCCTCTAATATCATCTAAAAAAATTTAAATTGAAGTTTTTTTAAATGTTTTTTTTGTTGAAAATACCGTGTACAGTATAAATACGGGACAAATACATCGTCATTTGTATCAAAATTTGTGTTTGAATAACACAGGTTGCCAAAACTTTTCCAACACCCGTGAACAACCTTGCAAGTCGTAACTTTTCCATGTTTATTGGTAGCTTGTGAGGTTTTGGATTCGGATACATGCCACACATGTGTATGACAATCATTGTAGGGTCTATCATTTGGGAACCCTGTGAGTGAGTGAGTGAGTGAGTGAGTGAGTGAGTGGTGGTGGATATCTTATATATATATATATATATATATATATATATATATATATGGGATTTGCTAATATACACCCACTAATTTTTATGTGGGAGTATTTTAGCAACATGCATCTTTAGGTGTATTTAGCCACTTTTTAGTTATCACTTGCTAAAATACTCCTAAAAAATAAGTGGGTGTATTCTTGCAAATGCCTATAGGAGTTGCTAACATACACCCACTTATTTTATAGAAGGTGTGTTATAGCAACATACACCTCAAGGTGTATTTATCAACTTTTTAGTTATAACTTGCTAAAATACTCTCACATAAAAACTAGTGGGTGTATATTAGCAAATCCCTATATATATATGGTCCAGTCCAGTAACAATAAATGATTACAACGGAATTGATCACGAAGGAAGAGTCCAGCATCGTCACAGGTTTTGGTTTTTTCTTGGACTTTACTTTTAGACCCTATCCCAACAAGGTTGAATCTTGCAAAGCGACGCCTATTAGATGATGAGAATGCAATAAGTTGTATGTCTAAAGGTTTGGCCGAAGGTGAAGAATAGGTTACAATATAACTTTATCACCCCTCCGAATTTGTTTGTACACCTTAATTGTCGGACAAGTGAGGTGAACCAAAAAAAAAAAGCTTTGACGCGGAGCTTGATTTATTTGACATGCGACGTTATGGGTAATTTGGAAGACAAGAAATGACTGGATGTTGAATAAACAAGTTTTCGTGGTGGATGTGATGTTTGAAGAGTTATTTGAACAACCACTTTTGTTGACAATTTGTGGGACAACCTAAATAGACAAAGAAATATGTGTATTGACACAAAAACCAAAACAATAAAGAGAAAAAGTAAAAACACAATGTGAGTATGAGAAACAAAGTTGTCACAAAATGGTTGTTTAAATATCGTTTCTCTTAAAAAAAATTAAGGCGGTCTTTCGATATTGAAGTATGACTAGATTGAAAACATTCTTGTTTATTTTAAAAGTGGTGTTGCAATCCAAGAAATTGTTTCGCAAGTAATTTGATTTTGGTGGCCAAGTATAGTGTACTGTCAGTGAGTACAATGTCTAGGAATTAGGGTTTCTGTGCTGTGTTTAGGTCATGCCTTGGGAATGATCCCAAGGTTACTATTTGTAGCACTGTAATGGGCCTACCCGGTCATGGTTTTGGGCCCAAATCGTAAAGGGCCAAAATCATGACTAGGGCGCCCTCGTAAGCTGCTGAGGGCGCCCCCAAAGGGTGCCCTTTAGGAAGGTCACCTATGGTTATTTGTGACTGTAAAGTGGGCTCTGTGCCCTCCTGGAGGGCGTCCAGCCTTATTCCAAGGGCTCACACCCTTGTCTTTAGGATCTCAAGTCCTAGATGGTGAGATCTACGGTCCACAACCCAACAATCACGAGTCTTGGGACAAGGCGAAGTGATTAAACTGTTAACAGGGGGATTTGCCTATGACCTTTTGCCCAGCAAGTGGGGCTTACTGATCACGAAGCTACATGAAAAATATTTATGAGTATTAGCCCAACATGGATGTTTGCCCACTCATAGGTGCTCGCCCACGATGGGTGCTAGCCCAGCATGGATGTTTAATCCTGCATGGGTACTAGCCCAACACGGATACTAGCCCAACATGGGTACTAGCCCAACATGGATGTTTCTTGATATAAGGCGAAGTGATTAAACTTCGTGTAGAGACGACTTCTTTGAGTAGGCTATCTCACCGCGTCGGTTAAACTACGTGTTGAGGACGCCTCTTAATGAGAACAGACGGCTGACGTGAGGCGACCGTTCGCTCTCGCTGAAGTGTTCGTATCGCAACGGTTCTTGGAAATCGTGTCAACTTAGATGACGTCATCTGCGCGTTTTCCCAGGCTTTTTTACTTTAAACTGAAACAGATCTACTTTTCCTCCTAATTTCAGATTTCTCTTATCCTTTCCCCCTCCTTTACCTCCGTGTTTTTCTTCCAACTCGTTTTCCATCGTTCAAGCGGTTACGGCCTTTGTGGATCTCTGCGCCTGCATCTTGCGGATCGTTCGGAGTCCTTGTTCGTTCTCAAACGCTTCATTTGTCTAAATCCAGGTAACCCTATTCGATCTCGTTCTTTTTTATTTAAAAGCAGTAGTATGGTGGTAATTAGGGAGTGCGATGAGGCGGGTAGGGAGTTATCCCCTGCTGATTCGGAGGAGAGGTGTAGGTTGTGGAGGGAAAGTGTTAGGCATGCGAAGCGGTCAGATGGAACCATTGATTGGATGGTGTTTGATAAGGCCTACTACGGCCACTCCCTTTTGACGGAGTTTTCGAGTGATTTGGACGAGAGTGAAGGAGGGAGTGGTAGTGGGAATTCATCTGACTCTGTTGTTCGTTCTGTTCGCCCAGGTCCTTTCTGTAGGAAAGGAATTTGTTACATGGCGTCCTCTAGTGGTTCAGAACAAGAGAGTTTCGCCGACGAGGTGCTTCGTTCAGAGTCTGTGTACGTGGATCCCCAACGGGTGGCGTTTTTTCGGAGTAAGTTGCACGTGTCCTCTACGGGATTTGAGGAGGACGTGGTCTTGGAACCTTGTCGCCCAGGTGAGAGAGTGTGCGCCCAGAGGCCGAAGAGTGTGAAGAGTGAGATGTTCCACATGTACACGGCAGTTTTTGAAGATCTGGGTGTGAAGTATCCCTTCACGCCCTTTGAAGTTGACATACTTAACTGTCTAAATGTTGCGCCTTCTCAGCTGCAACCGAACAGCTGGGCTTTTATCCGCGCTTTTGAGATTCTATGTGAGGGGTTGGGTTTCCAGCCCTCAGTTGGATCCTTCTTCACTTTTTACGGCACGAAGGGGGTAGATAAGCAGTCTTGGGTGTCCGTCAGCGCGCATCCTGGTAAGAGGTTGTTCCCGCCCTACGCCTCTCATTACAAGAATTGGAGACAAACATTCCTCCGGGTCCGGGGACGAAAAGATTGTGAGGCAGCTGCTCCATGGGTGGATGGCCAACTGAGGTTTCCCACATGTTGGACGAGTGCTCCGGTGTCCATCATGGGTTTTGATTATGAGAAACTGGACGCATATGACCAAGGCGTCGTCTGTTTTTTGGACAAAATGCAGCCTATGAACATCTGGGAGTTGTTGAATAGGGAAGGGGATGTAGATAGCTTAGACGAGTACCTACGTGAGTCAAATTTATATATCTATGCATATACATTCTCTTTCTATTTTCTTGTCCTCTTAACTTTTCTGCTTTATTTTCTGTAGAGGATATGGCGCCCATGACTGCGGCGGAAAGGAAAAGATACCTCGAAGAAATGAAGGCTAAAAAAGCTGCTGAAGGGATGGCGGCCACTGACCCTGCGGGACTTGTTACCCGCAAACCAAAGAGAAAAGCTGATCATCCGCCCGAGGTCCAAGCTGAATGCCTCGTGGCAGCTACGCGCGATAAAGCGTCGCCTGGGAAAGACGATAAAGGAAAGGCGGCGGCGGAGAAAAAAAGGAAAGAAGACGCCTTCTCCTTCCTTGATTGGCGCTATCAAAACCAGCAGGTCAGTGCCGTCTTTCTGGGATAAAGGCCTTGACTACGGCGCCTACGTGAAGGAGAGGCTGGTTTTTAATCCAGAAGACGCGGAGTCTGGAAACCAGGGCGCTGTGCCCTTTATGACGAAGGATATAGGAGTCCATTGTTTGCGGACTATATTGCTTTTAGACTCGGTGGATCAGAAGTATGAGGAAGTGGTGCAGAATGAGGAGGCTCTCCAAGCTACGGTGAGGGCGTTGGAGAAAGAGGTGGAGGAAGCCTGGAATGCGAGGGAAAAAGAGGTGCAAGAGGCCAGGGAGGCGATGAAGCTTGAATGTGATAACGCATCTCCGATCTGAAGACTGGTTATGCAGCGGATCTTGCTGGAAAGGACGGGGTCATTGCTAAGCTACAAAATGATGTCGCCTCTGGAGCCGAAAGGGAGGATCAGCTTAAGGCTGAGGTTTCCGAAGCGAAGGGCGAGCTGGCTCTGAACTTCGATGTTGGCTTTGAAAGAGCCAAGGCTCAAGTCACCCTTCTCCATCCTGGCGTCGATATTTCCGCCCTTGATCCTTTTAAAACTATTGTAGATGGCGTCCTAGTGGACGAACCTTAATTCCGTTTGTTGTAATTTAATTTCCTTTTTAAACTAAGTACCCTTCTCGAATTTGTATTCATGATGTATCATTCTCTTTTAAGCTTTTCGTTTTTCTTCAAATTTATGTATTTCGGAAGGCCTCTCCTGGGCGGTGATCACATTCGTTTCATACTAATGTTGGCAGTTGTAGGTTTGTGAAATTCTGGCCAGGCAAAACTAAGAGAATACCAGGTTCTGAACCAGACAGATTCTGAACAATATGCAGGGCACAATAGATCGCAAAACAGAGCACAAGTAAACACAATACAAGAGCAGCAAAATAAAGTGCAGGAAAGTAAAAGGCACAGAGAGTTTGTTAACCCAGTTCGGAGTAAACACCTCCTACTCTGGGGGATACCAATCCAGGAAGGAATTCCACTATAGGAATTAATCCTTATGACTCAAGACACTGACTCCCAGTTCCCAGCCTAAGCAATTAACTTCCTCCTAGTCTTGAATTCTACCCAACACGTTGAGTATTAGTAACCACTAACTTCCTATTCAAGTAACTAAACCCAGTTACTGAAACCCTTAACCAAAATCACTCTGTTTTTCAGAAAACTTCAAAAACACAAAGACTTCATTCGTACCTAAAGGCTTAGAATGAATTACAACTCTATAAAATTCTAAACCAACTCAAAACATATGAGTGGTGCACAAAACAAAGCTAACAAGCTTAAAACTAACACAGACTCTTTTTCTGAATTAAAACTCTCTAAAATCGTAAGTCTTCAATAGCAAAGCTCCTCCTTTTATAATCTTCAGCAAGCCTCTTAATTATGCTCCAAATCTTCTGAATTGATTTGTTACTGGAATAAGATTGTTCCAATAAAGTAACAAATAAAACTGCATCCAATCTTTGAAAGATTTAAAACAGAAAATACGAATTTTCATAATTTTGAACCAAATCTTCAAAGATATCTTCTCCAATTAACCCAGCATTCTAGAAGCAATTATACAAACATAATTCCTTGCTAAATCTCCCAAGATACGTGCAAAAACAATCCAGCAAACCCAGCTTCTGACGTGGTCAACAGAAGTCAACGCTGGCTTCAGAACCTGAAACTGTTTCTGAAGTACTACAGTGCTTCTGATGAGCATTTCAGCTTCTGATGTAGATTTTCAGTTTCTGAATGGCTTCAAATGAGAAAACTTGTAACTGAAGAAATGTTCATCATAAGGAAAAGCTTCTATTCCATACTTTGGTTTTGCCAAACAATGCAGCCAACACTTAAAGACTCAACAATCTCCCCCTTTGGCAAATTTTTGGCTAAAACCATCCAAGTTCTTCAGTCTTCATTATAATCAGCTCAGCAATGAAGAACTCCACAATAATACATCATAGGCAGCGGATTCAGCTATGTTAAACAACAGCTTCAGCTTCTGACTCCTGAAGCACACATAAACTAAGTACTGATCAACTCCTGATCATCACAAACAAGATATCAGAGCTACTCCAAGGTATCAGAGCTACTGATCAACTCCTGAACAACATAATACTCCCCCTGAAGCTTCACAAACAAACTCCCCCTTACTACCAAAAGGTATCAGAGCACACTTCAGGAGCTGAGCACAAATCTTCTTCAGGATCACTCTTCTTCAGGACCACTACACTTCAGGAATATAACAAACTTGTACTCCCCCTGAGACACATAGTCCCCCTTAATAACATCTTGACAGCTCTTGTTATATTGGTTCTGAACTCTGAGCTTCACAAATAACTTCTGAACCACACTGAAAACTGAACATCTGAAATTTGAACTTCTGAGCAACAACACTTTGCATAAGACTTTTGGTATCAGAGCCAACACATTACATAAGATTTTCTCCCCCTTTTTAGCCACAAAATTCTGACAAAACATAGTCTTCATATAGGGAATAAAATCAAAACAAGTAACACAGATCCTGGAAAAGCTATCAGATTCAGACACAGGATCACACTTAGCATAGGCACAACTGGCAGGTACTCTATCTTCCTCACATCCAGTTTGCAGTAATTGCTATAACTCTTCATGCAAACACACACCTAACTTGCTCCTTAAGTTTTCAAACTGCTTAGCATCCAAGGCCTTTGTGAAAATGTCAGCAACTTGTTCTTCAGTAGCTACATGTTCCAGCTGAACAATCTTGTCCTCCACAAGGTTTCTGATAAAATGATGCCTGATGTCTATGTGTTTGGTTCTGCTGTGCTGAATTGGATTCTTAGAGATGTTGATGGCACTCAAATTGTCACAAAACAATGTCATAGTTCTTTGTTCAATGTTGTACTCCTCCAGCATCTGCTTCATCCACACCAATTGTGAGCAACTACTTCCAGCAGCAATATACTCAGCCTTAGCAGTTGACAATGACACACAGTTTTGCTTCTTGCTAAACCATGAAATTAAGTTATTTCCCAAAAAGAAACAACCTCCTGAGGTGCTCTTTCTGTCATCAGCACTTCCAGCCCAGTCAGCATCACAATATCCCATCAGTTCAGAAGTTGAACTATGTGAGTACATGATTCCATAGTCACTTGTGCTGTTCACATACTTCAGGATCCTTTTAACTTGTGTCATATGACTCATCTTAGGATCAGCTTGATATCTTGCACAAACTCCTACAGCAAATGTGATATCAGGCCTGCTTGCAGTTAAGTACAATAGGCTCCCAATCATGCTTCTGTACTGACTTTGGTCTACTGAAACTCCATGTTCATCCTTAGTTAACTTCAGGTGGGTAGCAGCTGGTGTCCTCTTGTGAGCAGCAGATTCCAATCCAAATTTCTTCACTATGTTCTTGGCATACTTACTTTGAGAAATGAAGATTGTATCTTCCATTTGCTTGACTTGTAATCCAAGAAAATAAGTCAGTTCACCAACTAAGCTCATTTCAAATTCTGACTGCATCTGCTGAACAAACAGTTTGACCATCTTCTGAGACATCCCTCCAAACACTATATCATCCACATAAATCTGAGCAATCATCAGACTCCCATTTTCATCTTTCACAAACAACGTCTTATCAGAACCTCCTTTTCTGTAACCTTGAGCCACAAGAAACTGAGTCAGCCTGTCATACCATGCCCTTGGTGCTTGCTTCAATCCATATAAAGCCTTCTTTAACTTGTACACATGTTCTGGAAACTTAGGATCCACAAAACCTTTAGGCTGTTCAACATACACCTCTTCTTGCAAATATCCATTCAGAAATGCACTCTTCACATCCATCTGAAATAATTTGAACTTGAGAATGCAGGATACACCCAACAGTAGTCTTATGGACTCTAGTCTGGCCACAGGTGCAAAGGTCTCATCAAAATCAAGTCCCTCAACTTGAGTATAACCCTGAGCAACTAACCTTGCCTTGTTTCTGACTACAGTACCATTTTCATCTGTTTTATTCTTGAATATCCACTTAGTCCCAATCACATTCAGCCCTTCAGGTCTTGGAACTAGATCCCACACTTCATTCCTTTTGAATTGATTCAACTCATCTTGCATTGCTTCAATCCAAAATTCATCAGTCAGAGCTTCTTTCACATTTTTAGGCTCAACCTTTGACACAAAGCATGAATCAGTAGCAGCAGCATCTGATCTCCTGGTTCTGACACCTTGATCTAAGCTTCCAATGATTAAGTCTTTAGGATGATCCTTCTGAACTCTAATTGATGGCCCTTTACCATTAGGAACTTGTTCTGGTTGATCTTCTGCTTCTTCAGACTCTGAATGCTTTTCTGCTTCTGAAGTTTGTTCTTCTGAAGCTTCAGACTCTGGAACAACTTCAGGCTCACTTCTATTTTTCTCAGCAGTCAGATCATCAATTACCACATTAATGGACTCCATCACAACCTTGGTTCTGGAATTAAATGTAACACCCTAACCCTTAACCGCCGATTATTAACTTTAATAAAGAAAACGTTAAGGACATAGGAAGTTACAACATGATGAAAACGCATTTTCATAAAACATCAACACATAATCAAAATATATTTGATTCACAATCAGCAGCGGAAAAACATCAACCAATTGCTTATAACTAAGCATGCATATAATATACATCATATATACATAGGATTCTCAAAAGAGGCAATTCTACAAAAAGACCATTGCCAAATCTATACATAACGTTTAGATACCCCAAAATGGTGTTACAAATATCAGAGCACTAGACTCTAACTAGGACACTACTCCTAGTACAAAAAGGTAAGGATAGCTAAGCTATGCCCTCACCACAACGTAGGCTCCTAAACACCAAAAGCTACTCCTCAATGATAGCTTCGTCAACCTGATAATCTGGATCCCCAAAGATCCAGCACATAACACATAACAGAGAGTGTTAGTATCACAAAATAATAAACATGTATAAATAACACATAATTATACATAACCAAAACACAACACACATCAATAACACTCATCACTTAAGCAACCATTATACACACATAATGCACAAAACTCATCAACAACAATTATCACTTAACAACCATTATGCACACATAATGTCACAAAGGATGCATGCCTCAAAATGCATTCACTAATGCATGTGGTACCAAATCATTTTGGATAAACTTATATCCTTATCAAGCACTCTTGATAATATCAAGCACTCTTGATAACCAAGCACTCTTGGGTTTCTTATCCGCACACGGATATCATACAATCATGAAATGCATGATGATACACTTAGTAAATATATAATACTTACTAATACACTAATTATCAGCACTCTGACAATTATCTCAACAACAACAAACACAAACACTTATCAGCACTCTGATAATAATCACAACATCAACAACAACAAACATAACCACTAGGCTCTCATGGCCAAATCATAAAACAAACATGTGTATACTCAATCATGTTCACAATCTCAAATAAACTAATCAAATCATATCAAAAATCTCACCCATAAGGGTTTCAACGGAAAACCCACACACTTGATAACCCACACACATATGTTAGGGTTTTACTCAAAACTTTCTCGAATCAAATAATCTTTAGAAAGCAATAGGAATGGATTAAAATGGTGGGCAAGGTTTCCAAAAGGTATTATCAAAATACAGTATCAAAAAGACATCTCCGCGCGCACCAGGACCCTCAAAACAGCTCAACGAAGTTGGCAAGTACAGGGCTGGTCGCTACAGCGAGACCCTGGTCGCTACAAGCGAGCATAGGCAGGGAATTATCCTGTCTGGTCGCTACAAGCGAGCATCCGTCGCTACAAGCGACCGTATCAGTACAGTCATGTAAAAATGTGATTTTTCCACCATTTTAGCCCATCTATGGTTACCCAAGTTCCAGAACTTGTTAAAAACAACATTCCATCATAAAACATCATTTAAAAACCATCACAAGCAAAGATTGCATCAAGCATAGAAATTAGGGTTCAAGACAACAACTTTTCATAAACTTTTCTTATGAACTCACAACACAATAACTCCAACAAATCATGCTAACAACATCAATTAGCATTCAAGCAAACAAAACATAGTCATTAACAACTTTAAACCATAAGAACTCTCTATCAAAACCTAGACAAAGTGAGGAGAAGTTTGGGATGGAGAAATAGACATTCTCCCCTTCTCAATCACTTGTAATCATGTAATACCAACTCTCTTACCTTCTCAAACCTAGCAAATCTCAAGCTTCCTCTTGCTTTCTTGCCCTAGCTCTCCTCTTGTTCTTCTCCTCTTCTTCTTTCACGTTTTTCTTCACAAAGAAAAATGAGGAATGGCACTATTCATTCTCACAAAATATCTTATATCCCTAGCAATAGATCCTAGCCATCCATCTTTACTAACCATCATGGACCAATCCTAGCCATACAATTCAATCTAAGCTTACTACATCTCATCCATAGGATCATTACTACTCATAAACCTCAAAAAGCCCAATACTATTCACCCTCTAGGCCCAAAACCTTAAAAACTCGGTTACGAACTTATCTTCGCGCTAAATAATTATCCCTCGATTACTAGAAAATATTTTTAAATGCGAATCCATAAAATAAAATATATAAAAATATAATATACGAAAATAGGGTCGTTACAACTCTACCCCCCTAAAAGAATTTTCGCCCTCGAAAATACCTGAAAACAACTCTGGATAGGAATCCCTCATCTTGCTCTCAAGCTCCCACGTCGCATATTCACCGGCTGGGCCTCCCCAAACGACTTTCACCGATGAAATCTCTTTGTTCCTGAGCCTCTTCATCTCTCGTCCTTCAATTCTTAAGGGTACCGTTGCAACCGTCAAATTCTCTCTCACTTGTATCTCGTCCGACTCAATCACATGTGACGGATCCGATACGTATTTCCTTAATTGAGACACGTGAAAAACATCATGTAGATTCGACAACGACGGCGGTAACGCAATCCTATACGCCACCTTCCCAATCCTCTTCAAAACTTGATATGGACCAATGAATCTTGATGCTAACTTCTTCGATCTCAAAGCCCGTCCAATACCCGTAGTCGATGTAACTCTTAGAAACACATGATCTCCTTCTTGAAATTCTATATCCTTCCTTCTCTTGTCGGCGTAGCTTTTCTGGCGACTCTGCGACGCTTTCATCTTTTCTTGGATCATCTTGATCTTCTCGGTCGTTTGTTGCACAATCTCAGGTCCAAGCATCACACTTTCTCCCGATTCAAACCAACACAAAGGTGTCCTACATCTTCTCCCATACAACGCTTCAAAAGGTGCCATACCAATGCTCGAATGAAAACTGTTGTTATACGTAAATTCAATCAATGGTAAGCAAGCTTCCCAACTCACTCCTTGTTCCAAAATGCACGATCTTAATAAATCCTCCAATGATTGAATTGTCCTCTCCGACTGACCATCCGTCTGCGGGTGATAAGCAGAACTCATCCGCAACTTAGTCCCCAACGCCTCTTGCAAACTCTCCCAAAACCTTGAAGTAAAACGGGGATCTCGATCTGATACAATACTCGACGGTATTCCATGTAATCTCACAATTTGCTCGACATAAATCTCAGCCAACTTTGGTACTAGCATACCGGTCTTGATAGCTATGAAATGAGCAGACTTCGTTAACCTGTCGACAACTACCCAAATCATATTGTTACCTTTCGACGTCTTCGGCAAACCACTTACAAAATCCATTGCAATACTATCCCATTTCCATTCCGGAATAAACATAGGTTGCAATAGCCCCGACTGCTTCTGATGCTCCACCTTGGACTTCTGACAAGTCAAACAAGCGAAAACAAACTCGGCGATCTCTTTCTTCATCCCTTGCCACCAGAACATTTTCTTCAGATCTTGATACATCTTAGTAACACCAGGATGAATACTTAAGTTGCTCCTGTGACCTTCCTCCAAGATCATCCGCTTCAATTCAGGCACATCAGGTACACATAATCTTCCTTGACACCTCATCACACCTTTCTCATCGATCTCAACGTTTACCTTTTTCCCTTGCTCGATGAGCGTCTTAAGCTTCATCAATTTCACATCAGACTTTTGTCTTTCCACAACCTCTTCAAGAAAATCATTCGTCAACTTCAACATTCCTAGCTTCACGCTTCTGGTTGTCCTTTCAAAAACCAAACTGAGGTCTCTAAACTCTTCAATCAATCTCAGTTCCTTCGCCATCAGAGACGACATATGCAAAGACTTCCTACTCAACGCATCGGCTACCACATTAGCCTTACCCGGATGATAACTCAACTCGAAATCATAATCCTTAAGAAATTCTAACCATCTTCTCTGCCTCATATTGAGCTCCTTCTGATCAAACAAGTACTTCAGACTCTTGTGATCGCTGAAAACCTCGAATCTTGACCCATACAAGTAGTGCCTCCAAATCTTGAGAACAAACACAACAGCAGCTAGCTCCAAATCATGCGTAGGATAGTTCCTCTCATGAATCTTCAGCTGTCTTGATGCATAAGCAACAACTTGTCCCCTCTGCATCAACACACCACCTAGACCCATCTTCGACGCATCACAATAAACCACGAACGGTTCCTTCGGATTCGGCAGAATTAGCACAGGTGCAGATGTCAACCTCCTCTTCAGCTCTTGGAAACTCTGCTCACACTTGTCATCCCAAATGAAAGCTTGACCCTTCCTAGTCAACAGCGTCAAAGGCAACGCCAACTTTGAAAATCCTTCAATAAACCTCCGATAGTAACCGGCCAAACCAAGAAAACTTCGGATCTCAGTAACAGACTCCAGCGTTCCCCAATCTTGCACTGCCTCTACCTTAGCAGGATCCACTGCTATACCACCACTTGAAATGACGTGACCCAAAAAGCTAACTTTACTCAACCAAAATTCACACTTAGAAAATTTTGCATAAAGCTTCTTCTCACGTAACACCTCCAACACAATCCTCAAATGCTCGGCATGTTCCTCTTCCGTCTTTGAGTACACCAAAATATCGTCTATGAAGACCACCACGAATCGATCCAAAAAGGAATGAAATATACGATTCATATATTCCATAAACACTCCAGGTGCATTAGTAACTCCAAATGGCATAACAGCGTACTCGTAGTGACCATACCTTGTTCTGAAAGCAGTTTTCGGTATATCCTCCGCCTTAACTCTTATCTGGTGATATCCCGATCTCAAATCAATCTTGCTGAACACACAGGCTCCCACTAACTGATCCATCAAATCATCTATCCTCGGAAGTGGATACTTGTTCTTGATAGTTGCTTTATTCAACTGACGATAATCAATGCACAGACGCATACTACCGTCTTTCTTCTTTACCAACAGAACCGGCGCACCCCACGGCGATACACTCGGTCTAACAAACTTCTTCTCTAACAATTCCTCCAATTGTTCCTTCAACTTTTCTAGCTCAGCAGCTGACATACGATACGGCGCCATTGATATTGGACTAGTGCCAGGTACGATGTCAATTGCGAATTCAACCTCTCTCTCGGGTGGTAAATCCAAAATGTCATCTGGAAAAACATCTGGGAAATCACGCACCACTGGCAACTCATCAACCTCAATCTTCTCTTCCACTCTCAACGAAGCAAACATAGCAAACACGTCCTCATGAGCCTTCACTGATCTTACCACTTCTCGACAACACATAAACTTCGAACACAACTCTGGCTCCGGTTTTGGAAACTTAACCGTCCTCTTACCACAGTTGATATGAACCCGATTAAATTCTAACCAGTTCATACCAAAGATAACATCTATTCCACTCAACGGAATGCAGACTAAATCCATACCAAAGAGTCGATCATACATAATGACTGAACAATCAACACAAACTAGAGTAGTCGATACAGAGCCACTCGCAGGCGTTTCAATAACCATGCGTCCCATCATATTCTCTACTTTAAGACCCAACCTCTCAACACAATCCATAGAAATAAACGAATGGGTAGCACCCGTATCAATAATAGCAGACAAAGGAGTATTATTGATAAAGCATGTACCTCTGATCAAGTTGTCCGCCTTCGCATCACCACCATCTAAAGCAAACACTTTTCCTCCAGCCGCTCTAGGCTTCTTACACACGTTGCTCTTATGACCCGGTTCCTTGCAATTGAAGCACACAACACCTTTCTTGCACTGATCAGCTTTGTGGTTAGGATCACCACACTTGAAACATCTCCCATCATTCTTCGGGCACTCAAAAATACGATGTCCCGGTTGTCCACACTTAAAGCAATTCCTATTACCTCCAAACTTGTTACCACTACTCCCACCTTCATCTGGTTTCTTCCCACCTCTGCTATAAGGTTTACCTCTAGCCATGTCCTTTCCCCTCTTCTCATTCGCGGCTTTGTAGTAATTAGCCTTAGCTTTACCATCCTTATCACATATTCGGCTTTTATTCACCAACATCGGAAAATTCCTGATCTCACTAAACCCAATCAACTGCTTGATATCTGGCCTCAGCCCATTTTCAAACTTCACACACTTGTCTTCCTCAGCTTCCACCGTGTTGTAATGAGGAGCAAAACGACACAATTCTTCAAACTTGGCCGCATATTCAGAAACAGATAAACTTCCTTGCTTGAGCTCCATGAACTCAATCACCTTGCGGTTCCTCTCGTCTGCCGGAAAGTACTTGGTTAAAAACTCTCTTCGGAAACGAGCCCAAGTAACTAAAGCTCCACCAGCTCCCAACCTCTGACTAGCATTTCCCCACCAATGATCAGCTTCATCATGGAGAACATACGCTCCTAGCAACACCTTATGCGCATCCAGACAACGCATAGCCCCAAAAATTCTCTCAACTCCTTCCAACCAAGTCTGAGCTCCATCTGGATCGTATCCTCCTTTGAAGATAGGCGGTTTGTTGTTCATAAACCTCTCGAGTCTCAGCTCATCTTCTCCGCCTCCTCTAGCTTGTTGTGCGGCTCTATCCGCAGTCCTACTAGCAGCATCCTGAGCCATGGCATCCGCCATCCGCTCCATCGCATCAGCAAGTGCTCGTTGCGCCATATCTACACACTACCAACCACCACATAACACAAGTGAGAACAAAGTGTTTAAGAAAACACATGTTACACAAAGGGTATACTAAACCTAATTGATCCAATGGATCAACCAGGCTCTGATACCAACTATTGTAACACCCTAACCCTTAACCGCCGATTATTAACTTTAATAAAGAAAACGTTAAGGACATAGGAAGTTACAACATGATGAAAACGCATTTTCATAAAACATCAACACATAATCAAAATATATTTGATTCACAATCAGCAGCGGAAAAACATCAACCAATTGCTTATAACTAAGCATGCATATAATATACATCATATATACATAGGATTCTCAAAAGAGGCAATTCTACAAAAAGACCATTGCCAAATCTATACATAACGTTTAGATACCCCAAAATGGTGTTACAAATATCAGAGCACTAGACTCTAACTAGGACACTACTCCTAGTACAAAAAGGTAAGGATAGCTAAGCTATGCCCTCACCACAACGTAGGCTCCTAAACACCAAAAGCTACTCCTCAATGATAGCTTCGTCAACCTGATAATCTGGATCCCCAAAGATCCAGCACATAACACATAACAGAGAGTGTTAGTATCACAAAATAATAAACATGTATAAATAACACATAATTATACATAACCAAAACACAACACACATCAATAACACTCATCACTTAAGCAACCATTATACACACATAATGCACAAAACTCATCAACAACAATTATCACTTAACAACCATTATGCACACATAATGTCACAAAGGATGCATGCCTCAAAATGCATTCACTAATGCATGTGGTACCAAATCATTTTGGATAAACTTATATCCTTATCAAGCACTCTTGATAATATCAAGCACTCTTGATAACCAAGCACTCTTGGGTTTCTTATCCGCACACGGATATCATACAATCATGAAATGCATGATGATACACTTAGTAAATATATAATACTTACTAATACACTAATTATCAGCACTCTGACAATTATCTCAACAACAACAAACACAAACACTTATCAGCACTCTGATAATAATCACAACATCAACAACAACAAACATAACCACTAGGCTCTCATGGCCAAATCATAAAACAAACATGTGTATACTCAATCATGTTCACAATCTCAAATAAACTAATCAAATCATATCAAAAATCTCACCCATAAGGGTTTCAACGGAAAACCCACACACTTGATAACCCACACACATATGTTAGGGTTTTACTCAAAACTTTCTCGAATCAAATAATCTTTAGAAAGCAATAGGAATGGATTAAAATGGTGGGCAAGGTTTCCAAAAGGTATTATCAAAATACAGTATCAAAAAGACATCTCCGCGCGCACCAGGACCCTCAAAACAGCTCAACGAAGTTGGCAAGTACAGGGCTGGTCGCTACAGCGAGACCCTGGTCGCTACAAGCGAGCATAGGCAGGGAATTATCCTGTCTGGTCGCTACAAGCGAGCATCCGTCGCTACAAGCGACCGTATCAGTACAGTCATGTAAAAATGTGATTTTTCCACCATTTTAGCCCATCTATGGTTACCCAAGTTCCAGAACTTGTTAAAAACAACATTCCATCATAAAACATCATTTAAAAACCATCACAAGCAAAGATTGCATCAAGCATAGAAATTAGGGTTCAAGACAACAACTTTTCATAAACTTTTCTTATGAACTCACAACACAATAACTCCAACAAATCATGCTAACAACATCAATTAGCATTCAAGCAAACAAAACATAGTCATTAACAACTTTAAACCATAAGAACTCTCTATCAAAACCTAGACAAAGTGAGGAGAAGTTTGGGATGGAGAAATAGACATTCTCCCCTTCTCAATCACTTGTAATCATGTAATACCAACTCTCTTACCTTCTCAAACCTAGCAAATCTCAAGCTTCCTCTTGCTTTCTTGCCCTAGCTCTCCTCTTGTTCTTCTCCTCTTCTTCTTTCACGTTTTTCTTCACAAAGAAAAATGAGGAATGGCACTATTCATTCTCACAAAATATCTTATATCCCTAGCAATAGATCCTAGCCATCCATCTTTACTAACCATCATGGACCAATCCTAGCCATACAATTCAATCTAAGCTTACTACATCTCATCCATAGGATCATTACTACTCATAAACCTCAAAAAGCCCAATACTATTCACCCTCTAGGCCCAAAACCTTAAAAACTCGGTTACGAACTTATCTTCGCGCTAAATAATTATCCCTCGATTACTAGAAAATATTTTTAAATGCGAATCCATAAAATAAAATATATAAAAATATAATATACGAAAATAGGGTCGTTACATTAAACACCCTGTAAGCTCTGATGTTCACTGAATAACCCAGGAATATGCCCTCATCAGACTTAGGATCCAGCTTTCTCCTATTTTCTCTATCAGCCAAAATATAGCATCTGCTCCCAAAAACATGGAAATATTTGACTGTAGGCTTTCTCCCTTTCCACAATTCATACAGAATTGATGTAGTACCCTTCTTCAAAGTGACTCTGTTGTGAATATAACAGGCAGTATTCATTGCTTCAGCCCAGAACATATATGGCAGCTTCTTTGCATGCAGCATAACTCTTGCACATTCTGCTAATGTCCTATTCTTCCTCTCAACTACACCATTTTGCTGAGGTGTGATAGGTGCAGAAAACTCATGTTTTATGCCTTCAGAAGCACAGAATTCTGAAAAGCTCTTGTTTTCAAATTCTTTGCCATGATCACTTCTGATTCTGATAATCCCACTATCCATTTCTCTTTGTAGTTGGATGCACATCTCTTTGAAAACTTCAAAAGTGTCAGACTTTTCTCTAACAAAGCTGACCCATGTATATCTTGAGTAGTCATCTACCATTACAAATGCATATCTTTTGCCTCCAATACTTTCTACTTGCATAGGCCCCATTAAATCCATATGAACAAGTTCTAGTACTTTAGTAGTTACCTGGTGAACTAATCTGGGATGAGACTTTCTTGTTTGTTTACCAATCTGACAATCACCACAAACACTGTCCTCATTGATCTTCAGATTAGGCACACCTCTGATAGCTTCAGTACTTAGGATTTTCTTCATGCCTTTCAAGTGCAAATGTCCCAGTTTCTGGTGCCAGAGTTTGACTTCCTCTTCTGAGCTCATAAGACAAGAAGTCAGACTTCTTTCTTCTTCAGAAACCCACAAATAACAATTGTCTTTGGATCTGCAGCCCCTCATCTGAATTTTACCATCCTGATCAGTAACAATACACTCCTGCTTGTTGAAATTCACTTTTAAATCCTGATCACATAGCTGGCTAATACTGATCAGATTAGAAGTTAAACCTTCCACCAGTAGCACATCATTAAGTCTGGGCAAACCTTCTCTGACCAAATCTCCAATACCCAGAATCTGACCTTTTACACCATCTCCAAATGTCACATAGCTTTTGGAATATGATCTGATATTGCTCAGCAGCTTCTTCACACCAGTCATGTGCCTTGAACACCCACTATCAAAATACCAGTCTTCTTTTGAAGTAGCTCTCAATGAGGTATGAGCAATCAGGCCTACATTCTGAACCTTAGGTTTCCACACCTTCTGAACATTGTGTCTGGGTGCAGCTGGTTGCACTCTTCTATATTGGAAATGTTCAGGATAGCCATAAAGTTTGAAGCAGAATGGTTTGATATGCCCTTTCTTTCCACAATGATGACAGATCCATGGATGATTTCTCCTCCTTCTGTTTCTGAAAAATTTCTGGGGTTGCTTCTGAGGTGGCATCTGGGCTTGTTTCTGAGGTCTCCTCTTTGATGTTCCAACTATAGAATCATGAGTTTGAGTAGCAGGAACAAAATTCATCTGTTTAGGAATCTGAGTCTGATCAACAAAACCTAAACCAGTTTTTCCTTGTTGCTGATTCCCCAAAATGTCCTCCAACTTATCAGTAGCAGAGTTCAACATCTTCACTTGCTTCTTCATTTGATCAAGTTGGGAGTTCAGTTGGTTCACTTCTTCTTTTAAATCTGAATTCTGCACTAACAATTCACCTTTTTCAGCCTCCAGTTGAAGAATAGTCTCCTTCTGATCCAAAACTTGTTTGCAAACCTCAGCACTTCTGGTATACAGCTTCTTGTAGTTATCAGCTAGTTCATCATATGAGGTTTTAGCAGCTTCAGACACAGATGAGGCTTCAGACTCTGAGTCAGACTCTGAAAAGGTCTCAGATTCTAAAACAGCTTCCTTCTTCAAGATAGCTCCTGACCTCACTACCAGACCAGTATCACACATATCAGATTCACTAACATCATCTTCTTCAGAACCATCATCAGACCATGACACAGCTAGGCTTTTCTTCTGCTTCTTAAGAAAAGTAGGACACTCAGTTTTGATATGTCCATAACCTTCACACTCATAGCACTGCACACCTTTGGCTTGGTTACTTTTCTCTTCAGATTTGGTCTTCTTCTCATCAGTTTGTTGCTTTTTGTTATTGAATCTGAAGTTCTGACCTTTGGCTTTGGCTTTTCTGTTAACATTCTTCAGAATCTTGTTGAATTGTTTTCCCAGCAACACAAGAGTTTCTGATAAGTCATCCTCTTCAGACTCTTGTTGATCATCAGCTTCAGTATTCACAGTAAAGGCTATACCTTTCCCTTTCTTATCAGGCTGTTTGCAGAATGCAGTCTCAAAATTTAACAAAGAACCAATGAGCTCTTCAACCTTCATAGCAGAAATATCATGAGCCTCCTCAATAGCTGTCACCTTCATATCAAACCTTCTGGGCAGGGACCTGAGGATTTTTCTTACTAGCTTCTCATCAGACATCTTCTCCCCAAGAGAATCAAAGGAATTTGCCATATCCAGCACATTCATGTAAAAATCCTGAATGGATTCATCCTCCTTCATCTTCAGGTTCTCAAACTTGGTGGTCAGTAACTGAAGTCTGGACATCTTTACCTTAGAAGTTCCTTCATGAGTTGTCTTTAAAATTTCCCAGGCCTCCTTTGCAACAGTACACTGTTTGATAAGTCTGAACATGTTCTGGTCAACACCATTGAAAATAGCATTCAAAGCTTTTGAATTTCCCAGAGACAAGTCATCTTCAGCTTTGGTCCACTCCTCCTCAGGCTTCAATACTCCAGTTTTGTTACCATCTTTGTCCAAAACCTCAGGATGATCCCAGCCTTTAATCACACCTTTCCAAGTCCTACTGTCAATAGATTTTAAGAATGCACACATCCTAGACTTCCAATACTCATAGTTTGTGCCATCTAGTAGGGGTGGTCTATTGACATAGCCTCCTTCTCTATCCATGCTTGCCAGATATTAAGTCCTCTGGATCTCACCCAAATTACAGGCAGGGTGCCTGCTCTGATGCCAATTGAAATTCTGGCCAGGCAAAACTAAGAGAATACCAAGTTCTGAACCAGACAGATTCTGAACAATATGCAGGGCACAATAGATCGCAAAACAGAGCACAAGTAAACACAATACAAGAGCAGCAAAATAAAGTGCAGGAAAGTAAAAGGCACAGAGAGTTTGTTAACCCAGTTCGGAGTAAACACCTCATACTCTGGGGGATACCAATCCAGGAAGGAATTCCACTATAGGAATTAATCCTTATGACTCAAGACACTGACTCCCAGTTCCCAGCCTAAGCAATTAACTTCCTCCTAGTCTTGAATTCTACCCAACACGTTGAGTATTAGTAACCACTAACTTCCTATTCAAGTAACTAAACCCAGTTACTGAAACCCTTAACCAAAATCACTCTGTTTTTCAGAAAACTTCAAAAACACAAAGACTTCATTCGTACCTAAAGGCTTAGAATGAATTACAACTCTATAAAATTCTAAACCAACTCAAAACATATGAGTGGTGCACAAAACAAAGCTAACAAGCTTAAAACTAACACAGACTCTTTTTCTGAATTAAAACTCTCTAAAATCGTAAGTCTTCAATAGCAAAGCTCCTCCTTTTATAATCTTCAGCAAGCCTCTTAATTATGCTCCAAATCTTCTGAATTGATTTGTTACTGGAATAAGATTGTTCCAATAAAGTAACAAATAAAACTGCATCCAATCTTTGAAAGATTTAAAACAGAAAATACGAATTTTCATAATTTTGAACCAAATCTTCAAAGATATCTTCTCCAATTAACCCAGCATTCTAGAAGCAATTATACAAACATAATTCCTTGCTAAATCTCCCAAGATACGTGCAAAAACAATCCAGCAAACCCAGCTTCTGACGTGGTCAACAGAAGTCAACGCTGGCTTCAGAACCTGAAACTGCTTCTGAAGTACTACAGTGCTTCTGATGAGCATTTCAGCTTCTGATGTAGATTTTCAGTTTCTGAATGGCTTCAAATGAGAAAACTTGTAACTGAAGAAATGTTCATCATAAGGAAAAGCTTCTATTCCATACTTTGGTTTTGCCAAACAATGCAGCTAACACTTAAAGACTCAACAGTTTGTTTCTTTTAGCGGCTGATGCTTTAGGGTCCCTCTTTAAGGGGTCCCTTTTATCGTTTGGACGACGATCTTGTTTTCGGCTCGCGAAGTCTTAGAGCCCTCTTTGGGGTTAAGGAATTAGGCGGCGACCTTATTTTCGGCTCACGACGTCTTAGAGCCCTGTCTTTTAGGGTTAAGGAATTAGGTGGCGATTTCTTTTCAAGCTCACGACGTCTTAGAGCCCTGTCTTTTAGGGTTAAGGGATTAGGTGGCGATTTCTTTTCAAGCTCACGACGTCTTAGAGCCCTGTCTTTTAGGGTTAAGGAATTAGGTGGCGATTTCTTTTTAAGCTCACGACGTCTTAGAGCCCTGTCTTTTAGGGTTAAGGAATTAGGTGGCGATTTCTTTTTAAGCTCACGACGTCTTAGAGCCCTGTCTTTTAGGGTTAAGGAATTAGGTGGCAACCCCTTTGGGGTTAACGGATCATATGGCGAACTCATTCAAGATTCGGCATTGGTGATCTGCTACAGGCAACGAAAGTAGGATAAACAAGCAATATATATATATATAATAGTAACAAAAAACCGGGGCCTCATTAAAAACCCCCATTACTGCGGGGGGGAAAAGAGTGCCCCTTACTTCTTTACTACATAGCTGTACAAAGACGCCGAAATATATAAGATAAAGACAGTAAAAATTAAAGTGGCTTTGTTTTTCCTCTAGCTCGCCTTTGGGTTGTTGTGGCGAGTTCCTTCCTGCTTTGTGCTCAGCTTTTTCATCATACTGCAGTTGGCTAGTTCAGCATGTGGTATCAACAAAGGAGTACTTGTTTCCTCAACCTTCTTGATCCCGCCGAATTCAGCATCTTCTTCCTCAGCATTGACACTTGAGTTGGCTGGCTTTGAACGGAGCATCAACAAAGGAGTACTTATTTCCTCAACCTTCTTGATCTCCTCGAATTCCGCATCTTCTTCCTCAGCATTGACACTTGAGTTGGCTGGCTTTGAACGGAGCACCAACAAAGGAGTACTCATTTCCTCACCCTTCTTGATCTCCTCGAATTCCGCATCTTCTTCCTCAGCATTGACACTTGAGTTGGCTGGCTTTGAACGGAGCATCAACAAAGGAGTACTCATTTCCTCAACCTTCTTGATCTCCTCCATATGAATTTCTTCTTCTAGGTTTGCGACAATGAAGTTCACTCGATGTGCTTTCATGTTACTGTTTCCTTTCTTCTCTTTTTGTAGCTTCAAACTGTTGTGGTAACATTCTCGGGCCACCTTCTGGTCTGCTCTGATAGCGTCCACCCGTCCGTCATCCAGCGGATATTTCATAATGAGGAATTTGGTGGAAAGATAGGCGTCGAGGACGTTGAAGGCCGGGCGGCCTATGATGATGTTGTAAGAGCAGGGCGAGTTGACTACCAAATACCTAATCCTGATGGTTTTGGCGTTGTTACCTGTACCGAATGTTGTCTTCAATGTGATGTATCCCCGGACGTGCACTTGCTCCCTTGCTTTCTTTTCTGCGTTGCTCTCTTCTCCTTTTATATAACACTCTGCCCTAGACATGATTTCTTCCATGGAGTCAGCCGGCTTCTGCGCCAGCGATTCGTTGAATTGTCCAGCACGGAGGCCGTTCTGGAAGGCTCCCACGAATAATTCCTGGTTTGGGTTAATGACTTTGATGGTGGCGTCGTTGTAGCGTGCGAGATACTCGCGGAGAGACTCGTTAAGTCCTTGAAGGACGTTGAAAAGGCTGCTAGACGAGACTTTGCGGTGGCGGCTTGCTGAGAACTGGTGCGTCAACTTGCGTGTCATATCCTGGTAGCTGACGATGGAAAACCGAGGCAGGTTCATATACCACCTGAGGGCGGTGTCTTTGAGGGTCCCTGCCAGCAGCTTACATTTCAGGGAGTCAGCCGCGCCAATGATGGCCATCTGGGTGTTGAAAGCCGTTACATGTTCCACCGGATCGCTCTTTCCGTCGAAAGACGAAAGCGAGGGCGGCTTGAAGTTTTCTGGAACCGGCGCGTTCCAGACTTCAGCGGAGAGGGGTTGAGGATCAGGATCGACCGATTCATCTTGTTGAGATCCGTTTCCTTCGGCGTGCTGCTGCTGTTGGATGGTTTCCATGGTTGCTTGCAAGGCTTCGTTGTGGTCACGAAGCTGCTGGATCTGTTGCTGTAAGGCTTCTAGGGCTGCTGGGTCCGCCATAGACGGCGACAATGATGGTCGTTTTGGGTCGGTTCTGAAGGTTTAGGGTTGGTGACGGAAGGTTAAAAGTCAGGGTTGCGAATCTCAGGGGGGAATTGATGTTCTGAACAAAGAATGGGTTGAATGGCGCTAGAAGGAGGGGTCGAATGTTTGGTGGAAATTAGGGGTGAATCATGGTGGATTCAAAGGTTTCAGGGTTGCTCCTAAGAAATACGGTGGATTCACGGCGTTCTGACGACTTTCAGGGGGCCGTGGATCAACTGTTTTTCTTTCGGAGACGGTGGCTAGGTCAGTTCTACCGTAGCCCCACGGTGGGCGCCAACTGTACTGTCAGTGAGTACAATGTCTAGGAATTAGGGTTTCTGTGTTGTGTTTAGGTCATGCCTTGGGAATGATCCCAAGGTTACTATTTGTAGCACTGTATTGGGCCTACCCGGTCATGGTTTTGGGCCCAAATCGTAAAGGGCCAAAATCATGACTAGGGCGCCCTCGTAAGCTGTTGAGGGCGCCCTCGTAAGCTGTTGAGGGCGCCCCCAAAGGGTGCCCTTTAGGAAGGTCACCTATGGTTATTTGTGACTGTAAAGTGGGCCCTGTGCCCTCCTGGAGGGCGTCCAGCCTTATTCCAAGGGCTCACACCCTTGTCTTTAGGATCTCAAGTCCTAGATGGTGAGATCTACGGTCCATATAGAATGTGGTTGTGGGAGGTAATTGGATTTGGGTGGCCAAATATGGAGTATGGGTACTGTATGGGAGGTTTTGTTATCATCCTACAGTGTAAGAAACCTAGCAGGCTTTATTTTGAGTCCCTGTTTTTTTGTTTTATGCGGTTTGTAATTTTGCCACTTCTAGGGGCATGATTTAATTATGGTGGTATTAAAAGTGAGTTGAAGGTGAAATGATTTGTCTTTGAAGTAACACATTAATGTAAAAATATGTTGAGGTAAAAATTTGTGTGTGAAAATTAATTATGTAATTAAAAATATAAATCTTTGCTTCAAATAAAATCAATTCGAAAAGGAAAATTAATTCTACTCAAAAGCAACCAAATATGTTAGAATCAATTATAGGCAAATTCTACCATGTCGTCGTCGAAATAACGGATTTAAATCCGTCGATTTCACTAACCAATAGGAAGAGAGCTTGGCCAAGAGTTGAATCTATGTCATTAAATGTGGGTCCCTCCAATCAAAATTCAGTTTTTATAATAACTATACATTAATGTTTTTTCATTTTTATTTTTGAAAAAAAATCTCTATTTTCAGAAAACCTTTTAATTCCAAAAACAATAAATCTAAAATTCTAATTCTAATTAAATCCTTAATTCTCTCTTCTTTTCCATCTTGATCTAAAATTATATTTGAAACCCTAAAAACAGGAAATCTAAATCTCTCTTCTCCTCCGTCGTAGTGCCACTTGAACAAACCTCATAGATTTCACACCGGTATGCCTCCAACTTTCATTATTATTTAACTAAGTATCTGGGTCTATTTGGGTTTTAGATTTAGGATTTTAGTTTTAATTCATAAATTTGATTGTTTGGCTTCATTGTTTATAGAATTGCAGAGTTGAAGATGTCAACTAGTAATACCAAACGCATAGCAGAACCAGACATTCGTGAATGTATGTAAAATTAGTTCGATTGAAACAATAGAGTTTTATTCGGTACAAATGGTACTTTGATTGTTGTAATCTATTGTTATTAGGGTTGAAATTCCTGGCAGGACCTAATGTTGTACATAAAACAGAGCACAACTTCTGGTGTAGAAAAACAGAGTGTAACACAGTAACAGTGGTTCAGAAGCAGAAATAAAACAGACAGAAATAAAATGCACATGTGATTTGTTAACCCAGTTCGGTGCAACGTCACCTACATCTGGAGGCTCCAAGCCAGGAAGGAAATCCACTATGATAGTCCTAGTTCTAAGTTCTCAGCAAACTCCCAGTTTACAACTTATCACCTAGACACTACCCGTATTGACTTCAACCTAGGAACTCCTAGACCTGAGATCCCATCTCACTTCCCTCAGTCAATCACTGCCCCAGTGATTATCAGACTCTAACAAACAACGAAATAGGAGACACACACAAAAAACATAAAACGTCACTTTTGCTTAAAAGCTTCAAGTGATTACAACTCAATAAAACAAACCAACTCTAAATAATTGAGTGGTATACAAAAACAGAGCACACAGCTCACATACTCAATACCTAAGAGCACTCTATTAAAACTGACTTCAGTTGAGTTGATTTTCTTCAATGACAGCATCCTCTATTTATAGCTTCAGCAGCAACATAATTCTTGAACCAAATCCTTCAAAGATATATTCCCAGAATTCTTTAGAAGCAAATAGAAGCAATTATTCTTCAGAAATATATTTTCCAAAGATTACTTTTGAAAATATATTCACAAATAAAAATGTCCAATCTTCAGAATATATCTTACGAAAATATTCTTCCTTCTTGAAACGTAGCTTGGAGAATTCTTCAATTAAATCCACAAAAGATCATGTGAGAAAATTAACAGCTCCAAAGCGCAGGAAACAGAACGCAGAAAACCAGCTTCTGAAGGTGCTTCTGAAGTCTGCGTCTGAACATTTCAGCTTCTGAAGGTTACTTCTGAACAGTGCGTCTGAAGGTCAGCTTATGAACAATGCGTCTGAAGGTCAGCTTTTGAACAGTGCGTCTGACGTTCAGCTTCTAAAGCCCAGCTTCTGAAGTACTGCTTCCAGCTTCTGAAGACGCACAGCTACTTGTACATTTGATTTTAGCAAACATGAAGCCAACAACCAAATATCCAACAATCTCCCCCTTTGGCAAATTTTTTGGCTAAAATCAATTTGAGCACAGAGAGAAACACAAAGCAAATTCTTCACACATTAAAATACGCAACCATGAAGAACATAACACAAACGAAGCAACAGAGTCAGCATCAGCATAAACACTATGTTTCACACAACACTCCCCCTAAAGCACATCAGCTTTTGTCAAGAAACACACATACACACAGCAGCTTCTAAGGACACACAATACTCCCCCTGAAACATATCATTCAGCAGCAGCAACTTTTGAAATAGATCAGCTTCCAGTTCTGAGCACATAAATCAGCATCTGATATGACACAGGAAAAGGAAATACACATTCCCCCTGAAACATGACAGAGACTCCTACTCCCCCTGAACTACTGAAATAGATACACAGGAACAACTCCCCCTGAACATAGAGACTCCCCATGAACAACTGAACTGCTTTTGAAATAACTATACCTTTCTCCCCCTTTTTAGCCAAACAATTTTGACAAAAACAATCAAGCAATCACCAGGAGTAGAAAAAACAGAAAAACAGCAGAGGTTACAAACAACCATCACAGCACCATACACATCAGTAACATCAGTGACACTTCTCAGACCAGCAGAATCACATAACCAGTACCCATACACAGGCTTCACAGAAGAACAAAAACAAGAGAACACAACTACAGAGTATAGTACAAACTTGCAGACCAGAAACACAAAATGCAACTCGGAACATAAAGCCAGCACATAGCTTGCAGTCTTCAGACTCAGCATCAGAAGCTGCACAGTTTTATACTATGACTCTTCAAAAAAGACAAATGCCCAGTTGACCCCTCAAATTTTCAAATTGCTTGGCATTTAAGGCTTTTGTAACTATATCAGCACCATCTTCATCACCCTCAGCACGCTGAACACAGGGCATGATATTTTGAACATCTTGCTCAACATGATCCTCAGACTTACTAGGATCCACTTCCTTTCTTATTAGTGCCTTCTTCTTAGGGACAGGGACCACTACCTTGCTCCAGACTTTAGATGGTCCAACAACAGCACTCTTCTTAGCAACAGGGGTAGGCATGCTGGCAGCAGCAACAACCTTTCCTTTCATATTTTTGTCAATACTTTCACATTTTGGTCTCCATACCTTATTGACAGGTTCAGATTTTCTTTGCTGAAAGTGCTTGGGGTATCCATGCAGCTTGTAACAGAATGGCTTTATGTGCCCCTTTTTACCACAGTGATGACATACCCAAGGATGAGATGCCCTCTTGCTCTTAGATCCCTGAGGTTTGTTTTGACGTTCCATCTTAGGTTTGCCCATATTTGGATCACAAGTTTCAAAAGCTGCACTGACCTTTTTAGTTGGATTTTGCTGTTCATTCAAGGTCCTATCATCAAACCCAATTCCTTTTGGTTTCCCTTGGTTCTGACTCTCCAAAATCTCTTCTAGCATATCAGTACCAGTGTTCAACATTCTGACTTGCTTCTTCATATGTTCAAGTTGAGAGTTTAGTTAGGTTACCTCATCTTTGAGATCAGAAATTTCCCTTATGTGTTCTCTTCTTTTAGCCTGAAGTTGACTGATAGTCTTCTTCTGATTTTCTAATACCTTGCAAACTTCTTCAGTTCTGATGTATAGTTCTTCATAAGAGGCAGCTGGTTCTTCAAAACACAATTCTTCTTCTGAGTCCATTATGCCAGAAAAAAAACTTCCCTGGAGCTCAGCCTAAACAGGCAGGGTGCCTGCTCTGATACCAATTGAAATTCCTGGCAGGACCTAATGATGTTCGTAAAACAGAGCACAACTTCTGGTGCAGAAAAACAGAGTGTAACACAGTAACAGTGGTTCAGAAGCAGAAATAAAACAGACAGAAATAAAATGCACAGGTGATTTGTTAACCCAGTTCGACGCAACGTCACCTACATCTGGAGGCTCCAAGCCAGGAAGGAAATCCACTATGATAGTCCTAGTTCTAAGTTCTCAGGAAACTCCCAGTTTACAACTTATCGCCTAGACACTACCCGTATTGACTTCAACCTAGGAACTCCTAGACCTGATGTAACACCCATATTAAGATTGCCTAGGATCTTATACGAGTATTAAAATTTCGTACTGGATACATTAATTTACAATAGAAAAGTTCATACAAATATTACATCACATTGTAATATTACATCCAAAGTTAATACAATTCTCTTGTTACATGTACATCAATACCACAACATATAATACATTCAAACTATAAACAGATAACAACAGCACGATCAGTCCGTAGCCTTCTCCTTACCCTTGTTGCGTGCTGATTGCGATCCTGCCTGTGAACCTGCACCAGAAGGAATGGGATGAGACATAATGTCTCAGTGAGCTCTACCCAACCTACTGTTTGGCAACCACAGGGAACCTAGGGTCGCCATGCCTACCTTGGCAATTTAGGGGAATTCTAGAATCGCCAAGTCTATAACCTGCCTATGACTTTAACTATAACCTGCCTGTAACTGTAAACTTTCTATAACTGTAACTATAACTATGAATCATAAAACAAATAAAGTGTTTTATGTTAGCTGTTAGCGTTGAACAAACAATTATCTGAGTTCATTTTACGGAGGGCACCCCGGGTGGAGCAACCCCGAGATACGTCTCCCTATAAACCGGTGAAATTCCTATCATATCAGGCTAACACCGGACTCCCTATGAAACGTGTGGACAACCCTCTCGGTGAAGTCCCATCCGGCGAATCCCGGAGTCTGATGAACACGCCCTATGACTGTGAAACGTGCAAGCACGCCAATATCTTTGATTAATTCTTTAACTTTGACATATAATCATATAATCAATACTATGATCGTATAACGTTCCTATGACATATAACCTATGATTAATTGGCTCATCGTTCTCATGAGTCACCTATGATTGTTGGAGAACCAACTCTATAACCTTATCTTTAACTATGATTGCTAAACATTCCCATGCTTATGGATTCCAAGGAACCTTTCTATGACTTGTTCACCTCTTTAGGCTCTCTAATTATCAAACTATAAGCCTTCCCTAATGATCTAATCATGCTCTAAGGGATAGGTCCTTGAACGTTTAAAAGGGGTACATAGCCTTTACATATTGCTCAATGAGTTTGGGATAGCATTGGATGGCTGAAATGGTGCAATATAAGTTGAAAAATTTCCATGTTCTGTCACCTTCAAAATCGTGACACGATTTTGGAATCGTGTCACGATTCCATGCCCAGAATTCGTGTTTTGCACTGCCTATAAAATCGTGACACGGTTGTAAAATCGTGACACGATTTTACCTGCAGTTGGACAGCATAGGGCAGTTTCAAAGCATAATTTTCACCATTTTTGGCACAATCAACACACCCAAACATCATACAGCTTATGGCTTATTTCTATGACATATTAACAACCTATAACATGTTTATTCAAGGAAAATCCATCAAAGAAAACTAGGGTTCCATAAATCACAAATTTGATCAAAAGACTATAAACCTTAAAACTTAAACAAGGAGGGTTCTAAACCCACTAGGAGCTCACCTTAATCCCAAGAAGTTGCTTGCTAAGTTGTGAAAATCAAACCCTAGCTTCAAGCTCCAAATCTCTACTCAAGAGGACCTCTATTCCTTGGCTTTCTATATCTTTTCCTTGCTCCAAAACTCACCCACACAAGCTTACTTGATACCCAAGGGTTTAGGTGAAAGTTTGATTCTATGAAGATGATGATTGATGAGATGATTTTGGTGAGGATGGGGGCGAAAATGAGAGAAGAATGGAAGGGAAATTTTCAGATTTGTGAAGGGAGAAAAATGAGTAGAAACTTGCCCAAATTCATATATATCCAAATAGTAACTTTCCCTCTAATTACAACTATGCCACTCCTCAAATTACCATCTTGCCATTGCTTGCAAACGAAGTTTCTAACGCTTATAACTAATACTTCTAAGCGGGATATTACACTCTACTCCCCTTAAAGAAATTTCGTCCTCGAAATTTAGAAATTACCTGTAAAAAGATGTGGATAACTCTCCTGCATCTCCGACTCCAATTCCCATGTAGCTTCACCATAGGGAGAACCTTTCCATATAACTTTGACAATTGGAATCTCTTTGTTCCTCAATGCTTTGACATCACGCTCAATAATCCGTTCCGGTTCGAGCCGGAAAGTCAAGTCCGATCTCAAGTCGATAGTTTCCAACTCTACTGGTTGGTGAGGATCAGGAATGAACTTCCTTAACTGTGAAACATGGAAGACATCATGTAATCCCGACATAGCCGGTGGCAGAGCCAATTGGTAAGCTGCTGGTCCGACACGTTTAAGTATCTCAAATGGCCCAATATATCTTGGACTCAACTTCTTTGTCCTGAAAACACCTCGTAGCCCCAACTTAGGAGTAACTTTCAGGAAAACATGATCTCCCACTTCGAACTCTAGAGGTCTTCGCCTCTTGTCCGCATAACTCTTCTGCCGACTTTGAGCAGTTCTAATCTTATCCTGAATAGATTTAATCTTTAAAGTGGTTTCCTGGATAATCTCAGGTCCCAAAATACTTTTATCTCCAACCTCTGACCAACAAAGCGGTGTCCTACACCTCCTGCCATAGAGTGCCTCATATGGCGCCATCCCGATGCTAGAATGGTAACTATTATTATAAGAAAATTCAATCAAAGGCAGATGGTTACTCCAACTTTCTCCATCCTCTAAAATGCATGCCCGTAGCATATCCTCTAACGTCTGTATAGTTCTCTCCGATTGTCCATCCGTTTGAGGATGATGAGACGTACTCAACTTTAACCTTGTTCCCAAAGCCTTCTGAAAAGCTTTCCAAAAGTGAGAAGTGAAGATAGGATCTCTATCTGACACAATGCTGGTTGGAACACCATGAAGCTTCACAATCTCTGCTATGAACAATTCTGCATACTGAGCAGCCCTGTAAGTAGTCCTAACCGGTAAAAAGTGAGCAGACTTAGTTAACCGATCGACAACTACCCAAATTGAATCATGTCCTCGCTGTGTCCGAGGTAACCCTGTCACAAAATCCATAGAGATTTCTTCCCATTTCCACTGAGGGATCTCCAAAGGTACTAGCATCCCTGCCGGCCTCTGATGTTCAATCTTCACTTGTTGACACACAATACAACGTGATACAAAATCCGCAATATCGGTCTTCATCCCTGGCCACCAATAATCCTTCTTTAAATCTTGGTACATTTTAGTGGCACCCGGATGAATACTGAAACTACTCTTGTGCGCCTCTTCCAAAATCAACCTTTTTAAACTAGTATCATTTGGAACACAAACTCTACCTTCAAACAGCAGAGTACCATCCGATGCCCTTGAAAATTCTGACTGACCAATCCTCCTCTGAAGATTCACATCCGATCCTTGAGCTTGTGCGATTCGGGACCGCAAATCACAAGTAACCTCTAATCTTTGTAACAAAACGCCATCACCCATCTCTGTAACGCTGAGACTAAGATCTCGAAATTTCTCATACAAACCACAAGTATGCATCAGCACCTCTGCTCTAATCAAAGATTTCCTGCTCAAGGCGTCAGCAACTACATTCGCCTTTCCAGGGTGATACTTTAACTCAAAATCAAAATCCTTTAAGTACTCCATCCATCTTCTCTGTCTCATGTTCAGTTCCCGTTGATCGAACAAATACTTTAAACTTTTGTGGTCACTGAACAAGTCAAATTGTGCTCCATATAAATGGTGCCTCCACACTTTCAAAGCAAAAACTATTGCCGCCAACTCAAGGTCATGAGTGGGGTAATTCTCCTCATGAGATTTAAGCTGCCGAGAAGCATAAGCTATCGCATTACCTTCTTGCATGAGCACACTTCCCAATCCTTTAGAGGACGCATCACAATAAACCACATATTTCTTTTCAGGGTCTGGTATTGCCAATACTGGAGCCTTGGATAATTTCTTCCTCAAAGTCCGGAAACTTTTCTCACAATCTTCATCCCAGACAAACGGCACATCTTTCCTTGTGAGGCGTGTCAATGGCAAAGCAATCTGTGAAAATCTCATAATAAATCTCCGGTAGTAACCTGCTAAACCCAGGAAACTCCGAACCTCTGTTACATTCGTTGGTCTGGCCCAATTAAGAACAGCTTCAACCTTTGATGAGTCAACTGACACTCCTCCTTTAGAAATAACATGCCCCAAAAACTGAATTTCCGATAACCAAAATTCACATTTGCTGAATTTTGCATATAACTGATTTTCTCTGAGAATGTCCAAAACAATCCTCAGATGTTGAGCATGTTCCTGTGAGTCCTTTGAATAAATCAAAATATCATCTATGAAGATTACAACAAACTGATCCAGGTAAGGCTGGAAAATCCTATTCATGTAATCCATAAACACAGCTGGAGAATTAGTCACTCCAAATGGCATAACCAAAAATTCATAATGCCCATAACGTGTTCTGAACGCCGTCTTGGACACATCTGACGATTTGATACGAATCTGGTGGTATCCTGATCTGAGATCAATCTTTGAAAACACTGCGGCTCCTTTGAGTTGATCCAAAAGATCATCAATCCTTGGTAACGGATATTTGTTCTTTATTGTTACTTTATTCAACCGACGGTAGTCGATGCACAATCTCATGCTACCATCCTTCTTCTTAACCAACAATACTGGCGCACCCCAAGGTGACACACTGGGCCTGATGAAATGTTTTTGAATTAAGTCTTCCAACTGAGACTTCAATTCCTTTAACTCTGACGGTGACATTCTGTAAGGCGCCACTGATACTGGCTCTGATCCTGGAATGAGATCAATAGAAAACTCCACTTCCCATTCCGGGGGTAAATTGCTTATCTCAGAAGGAAAAACATCCAAATAATCACTGACAACAGGAATGTCACTGGGACTCAGTTCTGATTCAGAAGTCACAGTGACCATCACATAAAAACCATTATCCTGAGCACACATAAGCTGAGTAAGCTGATGAGTGCGGTTGATTAACTCTGATAAAGCCACACCTTCAGTCGTATCATCTGTGGGCATAAAGATACACTTCTCCGCACATCCAATATACACATGATTGGCAGATAACCAATCCATTCCTAGGATCACATCAAGTTGTATCATGGGAAGACACACCAAATCTATATAGTATGTCTTACTAGATACAGTGATCGGACAATTTTCACATATAAAACTAGCTACAACTCCGCCCTCAGTAGCGGTAGATACCGTCATAGGAGGTATCAATGGTGACATAGACAATTGTAATGCTTCAACACACTTGTAAGAAATAAAGGAACATGTTGCACCACAATCAAAAAGCACTTTAACTGGAGTTTGGCCTAAGTAACACATACCGGCAATTAAATCTTCATTTGCCAAAGCCTTCTGGCCATCAAGGGAGTACACTCTGCCCTTACTTGTTGTAGTACCTTCAGCTCCACTTTTACCTCTTCTTTCTGGACAATTAGCTAAAATGTGCCCCGGCTGTCTACATCCGAAACACACACCTGTCTGCCTCATACATTCACCATAATGCATTTTCCCACAGTATTTACAAGCAGCACTCGCCTGATGTGGAAACGACTGCTTTCCCCTCTTAGGAGAACCCTTAGGCTTATTCTCATGATATCTATCTGGAAACTTTCCCTTTCTCTTTTCATATGCTGCAGCTTTCTCTTTCGCGGTCTTGGCAAAACCCGCTTCCGCAACCAAACTATCATGAACCATCTCGTCATAACTGGTGTTCCTTTGAAGGCTCACTGCTGTATCAATCTCACCTCTCAACCCACGCCTATACTGATTCATCTTCCAATTCTCATTAGCGGCATACTCGTTGTGAGAGGAATAATACGACAATTCTTCAAACTTCTTTGTAAACTCGGTGACTGACATGCCACCTTGTTTCAGCTCAAGAAATTCCTGTTCTTTCTTCACCTTATAAGACATCGGGATATACTTCTCTATCATTGCTTCCTTGAAGTTATCCCAGTTAATCTCCGTGTCACTCGCTATCATTCGGCGTTGAGCGGATTCCCACCAATCTTCCGCTGCGCCTCTGAACTGGTTAGTAGCCAACAATACTTTACTTTCTTCAGGGCAATCCACCATCCGGAATACTTTTTCAATCTGTTTCAGCCATCTCTTGGCCTCTGGAGGTTCACCTTCCCCATTGAACTCAGGAGGGTGATTTCTGTTAAATTCCCGGTAGGACGGATTCGCCACTGCTGGTGGTGGTGTCTGTTGTTGAGCACCTTGTCCATGGTGCATCATCCCCATCCATTCTTGCTGAGTCTGAGCCTGTTGTTGGGCTTGCTGCTGCATCATGAGCATCATCTCCTGATGCTGTAACGCAGCCTGAGCTTGCTGCTCCTGGTATTGTTGCTGCAACGCCTGTTGCTGTTGCATCATTTGAGCCCAAAATTGCATATTAGGGTCTCCTCCGGTTTCCTCAGCATTAGCCTGATTCGATCTAGGCCTGCCAGGACCTCTTCTCCTCCCAGACATATTATCCTAACTGTCATACACAAGTCAAAGTGATCAGTTTCAACCAGATATAACATTTAGAATAATGTCCCGGATCCAAGAGATCCACAAACTTGAATTGTATTTTAATGACCCAAGGCACGGTCTGAATCGACCTGCTCTGATACCAAATTGTAACACCCATATTAAGATTGCCTAGGATCTTATACGAGTATTAAAATTTCGTACTGGATACATTAATTTACAATATAAAAGTTCATACAAATATTACATCACATTGTAATATTACATCCAAAGTTAATACAATTCTCTTGTTACATGTACATCAATACCACAACATATAATACATTCAAACTATAAACAGATAACAACAGCACGATCAGTCCGTAGCCTTCTCCTTACCCTTGTTGCGTGCTGATTGCGATCCTGCCTGTGAACCTGCACCAGAAGGAATGGGATGAGACATAATGTCTCAGTGAGCTCTACCCAACCTACTGTTTGGCAACCACAGGGAACCTAGGGTCGCCATGCCTACCTTGGCAATTTAGGGGAATTCTAGAATCGCCAAGTCTATAACCTGCCTATGACTTTAACTATAACCTGCCTGTAACTGTAAACTTTCTATAACTGTAACTATAACTATGAATCATAAAACAAATAAAGTGTTTTATGTTAGCTGTTAGCGTTGAACAAACAATTATCTGAGTTCATTTTACGGAGGGCACCCCGGGTGGAGCAACCCCGAGATACGTCTCCCTATAAACCGGTGAAATTCCTATCATATCAGGCTAACACCGGACTCCCTATGAAACGTGTGGACAACCCTCTCGGTGAAGTCCCATCCGGCGAATCCCGGAGTCTGATGAACACGCCCTATGACTGTGAAACGTGCAAGCACGCCAATATCTTTGATTAATTCTTTAACTTTGACATATAATCATATAATCAATACTATGATCGTATAACGTTCCTATGACATATAACCTATGATTAATTGGCTCATCGTTCTCATGAGTCACCTATGATTGTTGGAGAACCAACTCTATAACCATATCTTTAACTATGATTGCTAAACATTCCCATGCTTATGGATTCCAAGGAACCTTTCTATGACTTGTTCACCTCTTTAGGCTCTCTAATTATCAAACTATAAGCCTTCCCTAATGATCTAATCATGCTCTAAGGGATAGGTCCTTGAACGTTTAAAAGGGGTACATAGCCTTTACATATTGCTCAATGAGTTTGGGATAGCATTGGATGGCTGAAATGGTGCAATATAAGTTGAAAAATTTCCATGTTCTGTCACCTTCAAAATCGTGACACGATTTTGGAATCGTGTCACGATTCCATGCCCAGAATTCGTGTTTTGCACTGCCTATAAAATCGTGACACGGTTGTAAAATCGTGACACGATTTTACCTGCAGTTGGACAGCATAGGGCAGTTTCAAAGCATAATTTTCACCATTTTTGGCACAATCAACACACCCAAACATCATACAGCTTATGGCTTATTTCTATGACATATTAACAACCTATAACATGTTTATTCAAGGAAAATCCATCAAAGAAAACTAGGGTTCCATAAATCACAAATTTGATCAAAAGACTATAAACCTTAAAACTTAAACAAGGAGGGTTCTAAACCCACTAGGAGCTCACCTTAATCCCAAGAAGTTGCTTGCTAAGTTGTGAAAATCAAACCCTAGCTTCAAGCTCCAAATCTCTACTCAAGAGGACCTCTATTCCTTGGCTTTCTATATCTTTTCCTTGCTCCAAAACTCACCCACACAAGCTTACTTGATACCCAAGGGTTTAGGTGAAAGTTTGATTCTATGAAGATGATGATTGATGAGATGATTTTGGTGAGGATGGGGGCGAAAATGAGAGAAGAATGGAAGGGAAATTTTCAGATTTGTGAAGGGAGAAAAATGAGTAGAAACTTGCCCAAATTCATATATATCCAAATAGTAACTTTCCCTCTAATTACAACTATGCCACTCCTCAAATTACCATCTTGCCATTGCTTGCAAACGAAGTTTCTAACGCTTATAACTAATACTTCTAAGCGGGATATTACACCTGAGATCCCATCTCACTTCCCTCAGTCAATCACTGCCCCAGTGATTATCAGACTCTAACAAACAACGAAATAGGAGACACACTCCAAATACATAAAATGTCACTTTTGCTTAAAAGCTTCAAGTGATTACATGTAACATCCCGCCTAAGACTCGAATATTTATTAATATTGAGACGATGTATCAGAAATGTTTTAAGCAAAGGACAATTTGGTAAATGGTCAGTTAATGGGTTATTTATATGGCAAGTGTAATATTCCGCTTAGATGTAACGGTTAACAGTGACAGAAACTTGTGAAGCAAGCATGGCAATTTAGTAATAAAGTGGAATGGCAAATTAGTAAATAAGTTGGAATGGAAGATTGTTTTGAAAATAAGAGGTAAGATATTCTTACCATCTTTTTCTTCATTCTTCTACACACTTCCAAAACCAACATCCTCTCCCTCTTTCCTCTCACTCACACGCCCCCTCCCTATTGCCACAATCTAGCAAACTTCATTCAAGTTCTTGTGGGAAAATCTTGCAAAACAAGCTTGTATTTGGTAAGGTTAGAGCAAAGGAAAGAAAAGAAGAAATAAGGTAAGAATCACTTCAATCTTCCTTTCTCACTTCAAATTTTCGTGCCTATTGTTGAGCCTAAACCTCTATTTCATTTTGCATGATGATTCCTAAAGAAGAAGAAGTTTTGGGTAGAGATTTGGAGGAAGTTGGAGAAACCCGTATTTGGGGACAGGGCTCCATTTAAATGGTAAGAACTATCTCTCTATAACTCCGAATCAAGTGGTCTTTGATGCTATGGAAAGCTAACAAAATTATCTACGTTTTGGTACCAATTTCGTGAAGTTTGGCTGAGTATTGAAGTCTGGGGACGAGTTTGAAGTCAGGGGTCCGAAACTGCAAATCTGCAGAAATCTTGGTTCTTGTTAGTAAGCCTAGTCTTGGGGAATTTGGAACAAGGTTGAAGTTAAAGGATTAGCTAGCACCAAATCAAGTTTGAGGTGAGTTCCCTTGGGGTTTTAGAACCCACCTTGTTGAACTTTTGATGAATAAGTTGTGTATTGGATAAAATTTGTAATTAGTGCCCAATTCCTCATGCTAGTCAAATTCTTTAGTTAATCATGTTGTAATTTATCAATATGTTTTAGAAGACTCTTCTCTTGAGCTGTTTTGAGGTTGGACATGGTTGGTTTAGCCAAAAGGACTGAAATCACGTTTTGGAAAATGTAGAAATCGGCCATCGATTTCATAAAATCGGCCACCGAATTGTTATTCAATTTTTCATGATTGTTTCGTAAAATATCGGCCCCCGATTTTATAGGATCGGCCCCCGATTTCTGTAAGTTCGGCCCCCGAATTCTTGTAATCGGCCACCGATTTTCATGTCCATTAGAGAATGTTTAGATTAACATAAGGTGAGGATAGGCACACATTGAGAGATGGATACCTTAATCCATAAGTTGGCATAGAAAGGTTATTAACTATGGAATGTTTCCAAATAACCAAGCAAAGGCTTAAGAGAACAATAAGCCTAAGACTATAATTTCATAAGTTATGTACTGGGAGTTTGTTCTCCCTAAGAATGTATTATTGTGCCAACTATAGTAAAGTAAAGTAAGTACTTACAAGTACTTAAGATGAGAATTAACGAGAACGATCTATTGCTCTAAGACAGGAACCTATTCTTAGGTTAGGCATTTAAGAATGATTAATTAAGAATGCATTAGATATGCACAAGATTATGAACGTATAAGATATGTACATGAACTTAAGTTAAGAATTTAATGTTAAAGAATATACGTGTTCATCAGACTCCGGATTATGCCGGATGGGATTTCTCCGAAAGGGCTATCCACACGTAAATTACAAGACTATTATTTTAAAAAATGAGAATTAATTATAAAATGGGCTTGATGTGTCTCTCGTATGCTCGCTAGTTAGTATACGAGGGGTTCCTGTGAAGTTACCGCCTTAAATGGCAGCCGGAACGGTGAAGTTACCGCTCGTGAGGGCAGCTGCACATCCAAGTCTGAAAAGTAATGTGTCTCCTATCTGCTCGTTAGTTAGTATACAGGGGGTCCCCGTGAAGTTACCGCCTTAAATGGCAGCTGGGACGGTGAAGTTACCGCTCGCGAGAGCAGCCACACAAAAAATAAGAGGAGTCCGGTGTTAGCCTGATATGATAGGAATTTTCACCGGTAAGAAGGGAGATGTACTTCGGGGTTACTCCACCCGGATGCACTCCGTAAAATGTGTAACGACCCTATTTTCGTATGTTATATTTTTTTTTATATATTTTATTTTATGGATTTGCATTTAAAAATATTTTCGCGTAATCTAGAAATAATTATTTGGCGCGAGGAAAAGTTCGTAATCGAGTTTTTAGAGTTTTGGGTGAAATTGGGCCTAGGGCGTGAATAGTAATGGGCTTGGTCATGAATAAGTAGTAATGATCAAGTGGATGAGATTTAGTGAGCTTGGATTGGATTGAAGGGCTAGGATTGGTCCTTGAGAGTTAGTAAGGAATGGATGGCCATGATTGATTGGATTGGGTTATAAGAGATTATCACAAAGACTTTGTGAATCACTATTCATTGTCTTTGTGGAGAAACTTGGAACTTGAAGAGAAGGGGAAAACAAGAGGAAGCTAGGGCAAGAGCAAGAGAGCAAGAGAAAGCTTGAGTTTGCTAGGTAAGAGAGGTAGTATTGCTTATTCATAAGTGATTTTGAGAAGGGGAGAATGTCTATTTCTCCATCCCAAACTTCTCCTTTCACTTTGTCTATGTTTTGATGGAAAGTTTTTATGATTTAAGTTGTTAATGATCATGTTTTGCTTACTTGATGCTAAGTGATGTTGCTAGTATGTTTAGTTGATGTTGCTAGTGTTTTGAATTCATTGGAAAAGATATAGAGAGTTAGTGTTTTAACCCTAATTTCTTTGCTAGATATAATCCTTGCTTGTGATTGTTTTTAAATGATGTTTTATGATGGAAAATCGTTTTTAACATGTTCTGGAAGTTTGGGTAACCTTGAATGGGCAAAAATGGTGGAAAATCACATTTTTACATGATTTTATACTGATACGGTCGCTGTAGCGACGGACCGTCGCTTGTAGCGACCAGGCAGGATAATTCCCTGCCTATCCGCGCTTCAAGCGACCACACTGGCGCTTGTAGCGACCAGGGGCGCTTGTAGCGACCAAGGGCTCGCTTGTAGCGACCAACCCTGGACAGCCCAACTTCGTTGAGTTGTTCTGGAGGTCCTGGTACGCGCGGGGATGACTTTTTGCTACTGCATTCTCATAATATATTTTGGAAACTTTGCCCACCATTTTAACTTATTCTTAATGCTTCCTAAAGATTAATTGTTCAAGAAAAGCTTGAGTTAAACCCTAACATGGTGGTTTTGTTAAGGCCATCATGTTGTGTGCGTATGTGTTATATAATGCTTGAAATGGATAAGTTATCAAAGTGTGTGGGTCTTCCTTTGAAACCCTTATGTGTTTGAGATTTTAGTATGATTGCTTGGTTTATTTGAGATTGTTAAACATGGTTGAGTATATACATGTTGTGTCTTATGATTTGGCCATGAGAGCCTAGTAGTTGTGTTTGTTGTTGTTGATGTTGTGATAATTATCAGAGTGCTGATAATTTAGTGGTTGTGTTTGTTGTTGTTGTTGAGATAATTATCAGAGTGCTGATAATTAGTTGTGTTAGTAAGTATCATATATTTGCTAAATGAATCATCATGCATTTCATGATTGTATGATACCCGGAGCGGGTTATTCGATGATATCCGTGTGCGGATATGAAATCCAAGAGTGCTTGGTTATCAAGAGTGCTTGATAAGGATATAAGTTTATCCAAAATGATTTGGTACCACATGCATTAGAGAATGCATTTGAGGCATGCATCCTTTGTGACATTATGTGTGCATAATGGTTGTTAAGTGATACTTGTTATTGATGAGTTTTGTGTTTTGTCGATTACGTGTTGTGTTTTGGCTATGTATAATAATGTGTTATTTATACATGTTTATTGGTTGTGATACTAACACTCTCTGTTTTGTGTTATTTGCTGGATCTTTGGGGATCCAGAATATCAGGGTGACGAGGCTATCGTCGAGGAGTAGCTTTTTGCAATTTAGAAGCTTGCGTAGTGGTGAGGGCATAGCTTAGCTATCCTTACTTTTTGTACTAGGTGTTGTATCCTAGTTAGAGTTTAGGGCTCTGATAGTTGTAACACTACTTTGGGTATTAGAACGTGTATGTATAAATTTGGCAATGGTCTCTGTTGTAGATTTGCCCCTTTTGAAAATCTTATGTATATATTTTTGTATATTATATGCATGCTTGGTTATAAGCTGTTTGTTATTTTTCCGCTGCTGTATGTGAATCAAATATATTTTTATGTTGATGTTTATGAAAATGCGTTTTCATTATGTGTAACTTCCTATGTCCTTAACGTTTTTTTTTTATTAAAGTTAATAATCGGCGATTAAGGGTTAGGGTGTTACAAAATGAACCAAGATAATATATTGTTTGTTCAACGCTAACTTCTAACTTTATGATATGAAAAGATGAATACGATTATGAATATGAATACGTGTTATGTACTAGGAGTTTAGACAAAGCAGTTATAGACAACAACAAGTGATCATAGAATCCCCCTCGATCACTAAGCATAAGGTTATGTAAATGACAAGAATAAGATGAGTTTAAGACAAGATTATGATAAGCATATGACTAAGACAAGTAGCCATCCTAGGTTTCCCCTTGATCGCGAAATATGTAGAGAAAGCCGGCGATCGTAGGTATCCCCAAGATCGCTAAGAGTAGGCACGGCGACCCTAGGTTTCCCCCGTGGTTGCCAACTGTAACACCCTATCCCTTAACCGCCGATTATTAACTTTAATAAAGAAAACGTTAAGGACATAGGAAGTTACAACATGATGAAAACTCATTTTCATAAAACATCCACAGATCAAAATATATATTTGATTCACATATAGCAGCGGAAAATAACAAACAGCTTAAAATCAGCTTTGATCAAGCATGCATATATATTACACAAAAATATATACATAAGATTTTCAAAATAGGCAATTCTACAACAGAGACCATTGCCAAATTCATACATACGCGTTCAGATACCCAAAATAGTGTTACAAATATCAGAGCCCTAGACTCTAACTAGGATACAACACCTAGTACCAAAAATGTAAGGATAGCTAAGCTATGCCCTCACCACTACGCAGCTTCTAAACAGCAAAGCTACTCCTCAACGATAACCTCGTCACCCTGATAATCTGGATCCCCAAAGATCCAGCAGATAACACATAACAGAGAGTGTTAGTATCACAAACAATAAACATGTATAAATATCACATAATTATACATAATCAAAACACAAACACATAATCGACAAAGTACGAACTTATCAATAACAATTACCACATAACAACCATTATGCACACATAATTCCTAAATGAACACTAATGTCACAAAGGATGCATGCCTCAAAATGCATTCACTAATGCATGTGGTACCAATTCTTGCTCAGCTTTAGAGTCATGGCGGACTGTTGGATAAACTTATATCCCTCTCATCGACTGCACCTCTCATTCGCCATAAAAGGACGGTCGTGCATATGACCAATAATAATTGGATTTCATTCTTTCATCGACTGCACCTCTCATTCGCCATATAAGGACGGTCGTGCATATGACCAATAATAATTGGATTTCATTCTTGCTCATAAAGAGCATACATACCATCATGAAATGCATGTATGTTCACTTAGCAATTATTGATATTTACACCTACATATGCTCAAATATGTGTGTACACTACCAATACTCATGCTAACTTCAACAAGTAGGCACTCATGGCCAATCATAACACAAACATGTATATACTCAACCATGTTCACAATCTCAAATAAACCAATCAAATCATGTCAAAATCTCACCCATAAGGGTTTCAAATAAAGACCCACACACTTTGATAATCCCACACACATGCTAGGGTTTTACTCAAACTTTTCTTGAAACAAATAACCTTTAGAAAACATTAAGAATAAGTTAAAATGGTGGGCAAGGTTTCCAAAACATATTTTGAGAATGCAGTAGCAAAAAGTCACCCCCGCGCGTACCAGGACCTCCAGAACAACTCAACGAAGTTGGCATGTCCAGGGCTGGTCGCTACAAGCGAGCCCTTGGTCGCTACAAGCGCCCTTGGTCGCTACAAGCGCCCCTGGTCGCTACAAGCGCCAGTGTGGTCGCTACAAGCGCGGCTAGGCAGGGAATTATCCTGCCTGGTCGCTACAAGCGACGGTCCGTCGCTACAGCGACCGTATCAGTACAAAATCATGTAAAAATGTGATTTTTCCACCATTTTAGCCTATTCAAGGTTACCCAACTTCCAGAACATGTTAAAAATGACTTTCCATCATAAAACATCATTTACAAACCATCACAAACAAGGATTATACCTAGCAAAGAAATTAGGGTTTAAAACACTAACTTTCCATAACTTTTCCTTTGCATTCAAAACACTATAACTTCAACTAGACATACTAGCAACATCACTTGGCATTCAAGTAAGCAAAACATAATCATTTAACATCTTTAAATCATAAAAACTTCTATCAAAACCTAGACAAAGTGAAGGAGAAGTTTAGGATGGAGAAATAGACATTCTCCCCTTCTCTTAATCACTTGTGATCAAGTAATACTAACTCTCTTACCAAGAATTTGTGATTCTAAACTCAAGCTTTCTCCCTTGTTCACTTGCCCTAGCTTTTCTCTTGCTTTTCTTCTCCTCTTCCACGTTTTCTTCTTCTCTACAAAGCAATGAATAGTGATTCAAAAAGTCTTTGTGTTAATCTCTTATAATCCAAGCAAAACAATCTTGGCCATCCATTCCTTACTAACTCTCAAGGACCAATCCTAGCCTTTCAATCCAATCCAAGCTCACTACTATCATATCCACTTAATCATTACTACTCATAAACCCCAAAAGCCCAATACTATACATCCTCTTGGCCCAAAACTCTAAAAACTCGATTACGAGCTTATCTTCGCGCTAAATAATTATTCCTCGATTACTAGAAAATATTTTTAAATGCAAATCCATAAAATAAAATATATAAAATTATAACATACGAAAATAGGGTCGTTACAACTCTACCCCCCTAAAAAGAATTTTCGCCCTCGAAAATACCTGAAAACAACTCTGGATAGGAGTCCCGCATCTTGCTCTCAAGCTCCCACGTAGCATATTCACCGGCTGGGCCTCCCCAAACGACTTTCACCGATGAAATCTCTTTGTTCCTGAGCCTTTTCATCTCTTGTCCTTCAATCCTTAAGGGTACCGTTGTAACCGTTAAATTCTCTCTCACTTGTATCTCGTCCGACTCAATCACATGTGACGGATCCGATACGTATTTCCTTAATTGAGACACGTGAAAAACATCATGTAGATTTGACAACGACGGCGGTAACGCAATCCTATACGCCACCTTCCCAATCCTCTTCAAAATCTGATATGGACCAATGAACCTCGATGCTAACTTCTTCGATTTCAAAGCCCGTCCAATACCCGTAGTCGATGTAACTCTTAGAAACACATGATCTCCTTCTTGAAATTCTATATCCTTTCTTCTCTTGTCGGCATAGCTTTTCTGGCGACTCTGCGACGCTCTCATCTTTTCTTGGATCATCTTGATCTTTTCGGTCGTTTGTTGCACAATCTCAGGTCCAAGCACCACACTTTCTCCCGATTCAAACCAACACAAAGGTGTTCTACATCTTCTCCCATACAACGCTTCAAAAGGTGCCATACCAATGCTCGAATGAAAACTGTTGTTATACGTAAACTCAATCAATGGTAAGCAAGCTTCCCAACTCACTCCTTGTTCCAAAATGCACGATCTTAATAAATCCTCCAATGATTGAATCGTCCTCTCCGACTGACCATCCGTCTGCGGGTGATAAGCAGAACTCATCCGCAACTTAGTCCCCAACGCCTCTTGCAAACTCTCCCAAAACCTTGAAGTAAAACGGGGATCTCGATCTGATACAATACTCGACGGAATTCCATGCAATCTCACGATTTGCTCGACATAAATCTCAGCCAACTTTGGTACTAGCATACCGGTCTTGATAGCTATGAAATGAGCAGACTTTGTTAACCTGTCGACAACTACCCAAATCATATTGTTACCTTTCGACGTCTTCGGCAAACCGCTTACAAAATCCATCGCAATACTATCCCATTTCCACTCTGGAATAAACATAGGTTGCAATAGCCCCGACGGCTTCTGATGTTCCACCTTGGACTTCTGACAAGTCAAACACGCGAAAACAAACTTGGCGATCTCTTTCTTCATCCCTTGCCACCAGAACATTTTCCTCAGATCTTGATACATCTTAGTAACACCAGGATGAATACTTAAGTTGCTTCTGTGACCTTCCTCCAAAATCATCCGCTTCAGCTCAGGCACATCAGGTACACATAACCTTCCCTGACACCTCATCACACCTTTCTCATCGATCTCCACATTTACCTTTTTCCCTTGCTCGATGAGCGTCTTAAGCTTCATCAATCTCACATCAGACTTTTGCTTTTCCACAACCTCTTCAAGAAAATCATTCGTCAATCTCAACATTCCTAGCTTCACGCTTCTGGTTGTCCTTTCACAAACCAAACTGAGGTCTCTAAACTCTTCAATCAATCTCAGTTCCTTCGCCATCAGAGACGATATATGCAAAGACTTCCTACTCAACGCATCAGCTACCACATTAGCCTTACCCGGGTGATAACTCAACTCGAAATCATAATCTTTAAGAAACTCTAACCATCTTCTTTGCCTCATATTGAGCTCCTTCTGATCAAACAAGTACTTCAGACTCTTGTGATCGCTGAAAACCTCAAATCTTGACCCATACAAGTAATGCCTCCAAATCTTGAGAACAAACACAACAGCAGCTAGTTCCAAATCATGCGTAGGATAGTTCCTCTCATGAATCTTCAGCTGTCTTGATGCATAAGCAACGACTTGTCCCCTCTGCATCAACACACCACCTAAACCCATCTTCGACGCATCACAATAAACCACGAACGGTTCCTTCGGATTTGGCAGAATTAGCACAGGTGCAGATGTCAACCTCCTCTTCAGCTCTTGGAAACTCTGCTCACACTTGTCATCCCAAATGAAAGCTTGACCCTTCCTAGTCAACTGTGTCAACGGCAACGCCAACTTTGAAAATCCTTCAATGAACCTCCGATAGTAACCGGCCAAACCAAGAAAACTTCGGATCTCAGTAACAGACTCCGGCGTTCCCCAATCTTGCACTGCCTCTACCTTAGCAGGATCCACTGCTATACCACCACTTGAAATAACGTGACCCAAAAAGCTAACTTCATGCAACCAAAATTCACACTTAGAAAATTTTGCATAAAGCTTCTTCTCGCGCAACACCTCCAACACAATCCTCAAATGCTCAGCATGTTCCTCTTCCGTCTTTGAGTATACCAAAATATCGTCTATGAAGACCACCACGAATCGATCCAAAAAGGAATGAAATATACGATTCATATATTCCATAAACACTCCAGGTGCATTAGTAACTCCAAAAGGCATAACAGCGTACTCGTAGTGACCATACCTTGTTCTGAAAGCAGTCTTCGGTATATCCTCCGCCTTAACTCTTATCTGGTGATATCCCGATCTCAAATCAATCTTGCTGAACACACAGGCTCCCACTAACTGATCCATCAAATCATCTATCCTCGGAAGTGGATACTTGTTCTTGATAGTTGCTTTATTCAACTGACGATAATCGATGCACAGACGCATACTACCATCTTTCTTCTTTACCAACAGAACCGGCGCACCCCACGGCGATACACTCGGTCTTACAAACTTCTTCTCTAACAATTCCTCCAATTGTTCCTTCAACTTTTCTAGCTCAGCAGCTGACATACGATACGGCGCCATTGATATCGGACTAGTGCCAGGTACTATGTCAATTGCGAATTCAACCTCTCTCTCGGGTGGTAAATCCAAAATGTCATCTGGAAAAACATCTGTGAAATCACGCACCACCGGCAACGCATCAACCTCAATCTTCTCTTCCACTCTCAACGAAGCAAACATAGCAAACACGTCCTCTTGAGCCTTCACTGATCTTACCACTTCTCGACAACACATGAGCTTCGAACACAACTCTGGCTCCAATCTTGGAAACATAACCGTCTTCTTACCACAGTTGATATGAACCCGATTAAATTCTAACCAGTTCATACCAAAGATAACGTCTATTCCGCTCAACGGAATGCAGACTAAATCCATACCAAAGTGTCGACCATACATAGTGACTGGACAATCAACACAGACTAGAGTAGTCGATACCGAACCACTTGCAGGCGTTTCAATAACCATGCGTCCCATCATATTCTCTACTCTAAGACCCAACCTCTCAACGCAATCCATAGAAATAAACGAGTGGGTAGCACCCGTATCAATAATAGCAGACAAAGGAGTATTATTGATAAAGCATGTACCTCTGATCAAGTTATTCGCCTTCGTATCACCACCATCTAAAGCAAACACTTTTCCTCCAGCCGCTCTAGGCTTCTTACACACGTTGCTCTTATGACCCGCTTCCTTGCAGTTGAAGCACACAATACCTTTCTTGCACTGATCAGCTTTGTGGTTAGGATCACCACACTTGAAACATTTTCCATCATACTTCGGGCATTCAAAGAAACGATGTCCCGGTTGTCCACACTTAAAGCAATTCCTATTACCTCCAAACTTGTTACCACTACTCCCACCTTCATCTGGTTTCTTCCCACCTCTACCATACGGTTTACCTCTAGCCATGTCCTTTCCCCTCTTCTCATTCGCGGCTTTGTAGTAATTAGCTTTAGCTTTACTATCCTTATCACATATTCGGCTCTTATTCACCAACATCGGAAAATTCCTGATCTCGCTAAACCCAATCAACTGCTTGATATCTGGCCTCAGCCCATTTTCAAACTTTACACACTTGTCTTCCTCAGCTTCCATCGTGTTGTAATGAGGAGCAAAACGACACAAATCTTCAAACTTGGCCGCATATTCAGAAACAGATAAATTCCCCTGTTTGAGCTCCATGAACTCAATCACCTTACGGTTCCTCTCGTCTGCCGGAAAATACTTGGTTAAAAACTCTCTTCGGAAACGAGCCCAAGTAACTAAAGCTCCACCAGCTCCCAACCTCTGACTAGCGTTTCCCCACCAATGATCGGCCTCATCATGGAGAACATACGCTCCTAGCAATACCTTATGCGCATCCAGACAACGCATAGCCCCGAAAATTCTCTCAATCCCTTCCAACCAAGTCTGAGCTCCATCTGGATCGTATCCTCCCTTGAAGATAGGCGGTTTGTTGTTCATAAACCTCTCGAGTCTCAGCTCATCTTCTCCGCCTCCTCTAGCTTGTTGTGCGGCTCTATCCGCAGTCCTACTAGCAGCATCCTGAGCCATGGCATCCGCCATCCGCTCCATCGCATCAGCAAGTGCTCGTTGCATCATATCTACACACACTACCAATCACCACATAATACAAGTGAGCACACAGTGTTTAAGAAAACACAGGTTACACAAAGGGTATACTAAACTTAATTGATCCAATGGATCGACCAGGCTCTGATACCAGCTATTGTAACACCCTATCCCTTAACCGCCGATTATTAACTTTAATAAAGAAAACGTTAAGGACATAGGAAGTTACAACATGATGAAAACTCATTTTCATAAAACATCCACAGATCAAAATATATATTTGATTCACATATAGCAGCGGAAAATAACAAACAGCTTAAAATCAGCTTTGATCAAGCATGCATATATATTACACAAAAATATATACATAAGATTTTCAAAATAGGCAATTCTACAACAGAGACCATTGCCAAATTCATACATACGCGTTCAGATACCCAAAATAGTGTTACAAATATCAGAGCCCTAGACTCTAACTAGGATACAACACCTAGTACCAAAAATGTAAGGATAGCTAAGCTATGCCCTCACCACTACGCAGCTTCTAAACAGCAAAGCTACTCCTCAACGATAACCTCGTCACCCTGATAATCTGGATCCCCAAAGATCCAGCAGATAACACATAACAGAGAGTGTTAGTATCACAAACAATAAACATGTATAAATATCACATAATTATACATAATCAAAACACAAACACATAATCGACAAAGTACGAACTTATCAATAACAATTACCACATAACAACCATTATGCACACATAATTCCTAAATGAACACTAATGTCACAAAGGATGCATGCCTCAAAATGCATTCACTAATGCATGTGGTACCAATTCTTGCTCAGCTTTAGAGTCATGGCGGACTGTTGGATAAACTTATATCCCTCTCATCGACTGCACCTCTCATTCGCCATAAAAGGACGGTCGTGCATATGACCAATAATAATTGGATTTCATTCTTTCATCGACTGCACCTCTCATTCGCCATATAAGGACGGTCGTGCATATGACCAATAATAATTGGATTTCATTCTTGCTCATAAAGAGCATACATACCATCATGAAATGCATGTATGTTCACTTAGCAATTATTGATATTTACACCTACATATGCTCAAATATGTGTGTACACTACCAATACTCATGCTAACTTCAACAAGTAGGCACTCATGGCCAATCATAACACAAACATGTATATACTCAACCATGTTCACAATCTCAAATAAACCAATCAAATCATGTCAAAATCTCACCCATAAGGGTTTCAAATAAAGACCCACACACTTTGATAATCCCACACACATGCTAGGGTTTTACTCAAACTTTTCTTGAAACAAATAACCTTTAGAAAACATTAAGAATAAGTTAAAATGGTGGGCAAGGTTTCCAAAACATATTTTGAGAATGCAGTAGCAAAAAGTCACCCCCGCGCGTACCAGGACCTCCAGAACAACTCAACGAAGTTGGCATGTCCAGGGCTGGTCGCTACAAGCGAGCCCTTGGTCGCTACAAGCGCCCCTGGTCGCTACAAGCGCCAGTGTGGTCGCTACAAGCGCGGCTAGGCAGGGAATTATCCTGCCTGGTCGCTACAAGCGACGGTCCGTCGCTACAGCGACCGTATCAGTACAAAATCATGTAAAAATGTGATTTTTCCACCATTTTAGCCTATTCAAGGTTACCCAACTTCCAGAACATGTTAAAAATGACTTTCCATCATAAAACATCATTTACAAACCATCACAAACAAGGATTATACCTAGCAAAGAAATTAGGGTTTAAAACACTAACTTTCCATAACTTTTCCTTTGCATTCAAAACACTATAACTTCAACTAGACATACTAGCAACATCACTTGGCATTCAAGTAAGCAAAACATAATCATTTAACATCTTTAAATCATAAAAACTTCTATCAAAACCTAGACAAAGTGAAGGAGAAGTTTGGGATGGAGAAATAGACATTCTCCCCTTCTCTTAATCACTTGTGATCAAGTAATACTAACTCTCTTACCAAGAATTTGTGATTCTAAACTCAAGCTTTCTCCCTTGTTCACTTGCCCTAGCTTTTCTCTTGCTTTTCTTCTCCTCTTCCACGTTTTCTTCTTCTCTACAAAGCAATGAATAGTGATTCAAAAAGTCTTTGTGTTAATCTCTTATAATCCAAGCAAAACAATCTTGGCCATCCATTCCTTACTAACTCTCAAGGACCAATCCTAGCCTTTCAATCCAATCCAAGCTCACTACTATCATATCCACTTAATCATTACTACTCATAAACCCCAAAAGCCCAATACTATACATCCTCTTGGCCCAAAACTCTAAAAACTCGATTACGAGCTTATCTTCGCGCTAAATAATTATTCCTCGATTACTAGAAAATATTTTTAAATGCAAATCCATAAAATAAAATATATAAAATTATAACATACGAAAATAGGGTCGTTACACCAACAGTAGGTTGGGCCGGAGCTCACTGAGACGTATGTCTCACCCCAATCCTTCTGGTGTAGGTTCATAGGTTAGCAGGTGTTGTTCATGAAGATCATCAGGAAGACGCTGGATGGAGTGCAGATGCTCGTCAAGGCAAGCTCAGGAGGTTGACAGATTTTATATATGTATATAAACGTGTATTATATGACATTTGGATATTTATGTAAACGAGCAAATTGTACTCATTCAGTGGTTTGTATTTATTAATTATTGTAAATTTTAATGTATACGATATCAGATTAATACGCATGCTAAATATTCTAGATAATTTAGTATGGGTGTTACAATTGGTATCAGAGCAGGTCGATTCAGACCGTGCCTTGGGTCATTAAAGTTTCAATAAAAGTAGTGGGACCATTGGGTTCCGGATATTGTTCTAAAGGTCACATCTAGTTGAGCCTGATCAACTCAATCTAGTATATGACAGTTAGGATAAATGTCTGAGAGCTGAATGTGACCAAGGAGGAATGAAGTGTATGAAGGGCGAAGATTAAGGTGACAGAATTCTAAGACGGATTTAGCGAAGAAGTAATCAACGCCAAATGGTGGCCATCGAACAGTGAAGTGACTAAGTCTGTTTAGGGCAGAGTTTCAGGAAGGTCAGAAATATTTAAGGATAAGGTGAAGAGCCTTAACCCAGTTGGACGCATCGTTGGACGATGCCTCGTCTGCGGAAGACATAAGGATTAAGGAATCATGGAATGCTCTAAGGAATGACGTGGAACCTTGACGGAAACCGTAGTTTGAGAAGTTAAAGTGAAGTGTGGACTAAGTAACAATTCTGAGTACAGAGTTGAAGAATCGAACTTGAATCGGATGAGATTTTAATGTCCGAACAGTTAAGAGAATTAATTATGGATTACGTGAGTTATTTCGACAGATGAAACTAACCACTCAAGTGTGGTTATTGAGTATGAATCACAAGTAAGTTTGACCCCATCAGATCAGCCACGTCTCCTGAACCAGATTTGTGAAATAAGAAGAGGAGATTATATGCAGCCTAAGAACTAAGATGGATGAATAAGTAGTAACAATAAGACTCGTTGCATTTCAAAGCGTGAATCAAATTTTTGGATGTATCCTAATGGTAAGAAGATTAGAAGTAAGATAAGCTAGACTGGAATTTAGTATACTGATGGACGAATTAAGTTGAACACTCTTGATTAGACGAACAGTATTGAATTTCCCTGATTGGTTAAAGAAGGTAAGTTCAAGATAACACAAGGTTATAGTAGACCAGTGTTGAAGGATGATCGGGATTTCAGCCGAGAAATTATGTTGAGATTTTATATACGGCGGATCGTCTTGAACATGAAATTTTAGGATTGAGGTAAATGCTAAGGAGTTGTATGCACCCCATTGAAGAGGTTCCTTCCACAAATTTTATAGAACAGAAAGAGATCACCTCGTGTTGATAAGTTTCCGAGGGTAGTAATGAGGTATAGACTTGAATTGTGAATACAATAACGAGTTACTGGAGGAATCCAATAGATCATGATAATGTGCAAAAGTTTAAGATCGATTAATCGGGCACTCGAAGAAACGCAACTTATGTGGGGCGTTCTAGAGAACTGGTAAGAATTTGGAACTTTTTAGGACGGATTGTTCTGTAGAAACTCAAGGGTAATTTAAGGGACATGATAGAGCTAAAGAGACCAAAGTTGTCCCGGGAAGATTATGAGTATGAAATCATTATGGATAAAGAAAGAGCGAATAGTAACAAGACTCAAATGAAAGGTATGAACCGTCAGAAGCTATAAGTGTTTTTAGAAGTTGCCACAAATGGATGTACATGAATTTAAGCTGCCTCAGATATATTTCCAGTCGGGTTTCTGCAATGTTTAATGATTCTACATGAAGAGCTTGTTGAGTATTTTGGTGTTGGCTTCATTGTTTGGCAAAACCAAGGTATTGAATAGAAGCATCTCCATATGTAGAACATTTCTTCAGTTGCAAGTTTTGTGTTTTGAAGTCATTCAGAAGCTGAAAATGTCATCAGAAGCTGAATGCACTGTAGCAGTTCAGAAGCTGATTTCAGGTTCTGATGCTAGCGTTGACTTATGTTGACTTCATCAGAAGCTGGTTATTTTCAAGGTTTTTCTATGCGAATCTTTGCAAGATTTATTGAAGATTTATCCACGCATATGGCTTCTAGAATGTTGATTTATTTGGAGAAGATTTTATTGAAGATTTGGTTCAAAGATATGAAATTCATATTTTCCTGTTATAATCTTTAAAAGATTCAGTACAGTTCTATTTGTTACATTATTGGACCAATCTTATTTCAGTAACAAATCAAATCAGAAGATTAGTTTTATTTTGCAAGACTGAAGGCTATATAAGGAGGAGGGCTGCTGCTATTCAAGACACGATTTAGAGAGTCAAAAATCAGAGAATTAAGTCTGTGTTTTTACTTAGAGTTTTTATTGTGCACCACTCATTGTTTGAGTTGGTTTAGAGTTTTATAGAGTTGTAATTCATTCTAAGCCTTTAGGTACGAATGAAGTTTTGTTATTGAAGTGTTTCTTAAAAACAGGGTGTTTTTGTTAAGGGGTTTCAGTAACAGGTTTGTTACTTGAATAGGAAGTTAGTGGTCTCTAATACTCAACGTGTTGGGTAGAATTCAAGACTAGGAGGAAGTTAATTGCTTAGGCTGGGAACTGGGAGTCAGTGTCTTGAGTCATAAGGATTAATTCCTATAGTGGAATTCCTTCCTGGATTGGTATCCCCCAGAGTAGGAAGTGTTTACTCCGAACTGGGTTAACAAACCTCTGTGCCTTTTTACTTTCCTGCACTTTAATTTGCTGCCTGTGTGTGTTTGTGTTTGTGCTCTGTTTTGCAAATTATTGTGTCCTGTGTGTTGTTCAGAACCTGTCTGGTTCAGAACCTGGTATTCTCTTAAGTATTGCCTGGCCAGAATTACAGAGCTGACCTAGAGAAATGGTAACGTCAGACAAATTTGCTACAGTGATTACAAAGTGATAGAGTAAAATGATTGATCGATGGAATTTTATATGACAACAGTGAAGTTTTCCTCCGATGCTAACTCGAGTGTTAAAAATCAGAGTGGCGCAGCGGAGTGGTAATTCAAGAATGATATAATGAACAATGTTAAGCTGAGGCTTAAAGTATGAGAAGATGTTAAGTGTTTAACTCCTATTATACGGGATAGTAGTGAGTATAAGCGATTTGAACGTATCATGAGTTCTAATGGAAAGTTATGGAAGTTAAGTTGATGAATACCTTAAACCTCGAAATCTATGAGGAATGAAATATTTGAATAGAGGTCTTGATCAGATACGACAATGCAATGGCGAGTGAGTTTAATTCCATGTTGTAACAATGTCATGTTAACCTATATTAGCCGAAGATTTCGGAAGTCTTGAACTTAATGTTCACCAGTAAAGGAAGGAGAACTTTTACGTAGATTAAAAGTTATTCGTAGTCCACGATGAAGGGCTACGTAATTTCAGGTTATGATTAAAGGATTAAAGACTGAGTGTGCTATTTGGGTAGCAATCGAGTAGAGTTTTCCGTTGGAAATAAGAATCTTGAATTTGACATCCAAAACGAGAAATAAGTTTGTGATGCTGGTGAATTGTAACCATAAATTTATATTATAGGTTGTTGTATACTTAAGAATAAACATGAGTAACATTGGCGGGGCAAACCTGGCAAGCCAGTTGAAAGGCAAATCCCGGATGTTACGAGATGAGTTTAGAGTAAGAAAAGATTTCCAAATTGATGTGGTAGTGTCTCGAATATGTTAAGATTAAGAATGATGTCCCGTTAGTTGGACAAAGATGAGGTAATGTAAAGTGTTCACGTGCTCGCATATGTATGTGAGATATATGCTATGAAATATATTATATAATGATATGTGAGACGACTTAAGCCACTCATCATTTGGACTAAACTCCCATGGGTTTGGGATTATCGGTGTAGAAAACGAGAATAAGTTGTGACCAGAACGATGGGAGATTGGCAAACTCCTAGTATGAAGAATGATTTCTAAGTTATTAATATAAGTAACGTCATAGATCCATCAAAGCAGAACGGGTAATTAGTAAGTTTTCGCGAGCCCTTGAGGAATTCCGTAGTGGAAGCAATGATTAAGACGATGGAAAGTAACACATCAGGATGCCTCCTCCTTGTATTTGTATAATGGAGGTAGTGCGGTAGTTTTACTCTCATTAAAGAATGGTGTAATTATGGTAAAAACCATATATGTAGGATGTCGTTGCATAAGGCAAAGATCGAATATAAGAATTTAATAGAATCGTCGAGGATAATCAGAAAGTCCAATGTCGTCAAAGTAAGATTACGCGGACTATGACGAGATTATAAGTTTCAGCACAAGTGTTAGGATTGGATAACTCTAGTTTGGGTTTGCAAGAAGTGTATAGACAAGGATATAGTCAGCAAGTTGGATGCGAGGGTTCGGATAACCTCATATTCTACTACGCAAGAAAAGTGTAATGCACATCAAACGCTTCAGATAACGAAAAGATTGTCGAATACATTTGACTTATAGAATTGAAATCTAAGGGATTCCGATAAGTAAGACGAACTGGAGTCTTGGCTAATGAAGGAAGTAATATGTGAGATTAATTCATATATGATATTGGATTCTAAATTTCGAGGACGAAATTTCTTTAAGGGGGGTAGATTGTAACATCCCGCCTAAGACTCGAATATTTATTAATATTGAGACGATGTATCAGAAATGTTTTAAGCAAAGGACAATTTGGTAAATGGTCAGTTAATGGGTTATTTATATGGCAAGTGTAATATTCCGCTTAGATGTAACGGTTAACAGTGACAGAAACTTGTGAAGCAAGCATGGCAATTTAGTAATTAAGTGGAATGGCAAATTAGTAAATAAGTTGGAATGGAAGATTGTTTTGAAAATAAGAGGTAAGATATTCTTACCATCTTTTTCTTCATTCTTCTACACACTTCCAAAACCAACATCCTCTCCCTCTTTCCTCTCACTCACACGCCCCCTCCCTATTGCCACAATCTAGCAAACTTCATTCAAGTTCTTGTGGGAAAATCTTGCAAAACAAGCTTGTATTTGGTAAGGTTAGAGCAAAGGAAAGAAAAGAAGAAATAAGGTAAGAATCACTTCAATCTTCCTTTCTCACTTCAAATTTTCGTGCCTATTGTTGAGCCTAAACCTCTATTTCATTTTGCATGATGATTCCTAAAGAAGAAGAAGTTTTGGGTAGAGATTTGGAGGAAGTTGGAGAAACCCGTATTTGGAGACAGGGCTCCATTTAAATGGTAAGAAATCTCTCTCTATAACTCCGAATCAAGTGGTCTTTGATGCTATGGAAAGCTAACAAAATTATCTACGTTTTGGTACCAATTTCGTGAAGTTTGGCTGAGTATTGAAGTCTGGGGACGAGTTTGAAGTCAGGGGTCCGAAACTGCAAATCTGCAGAAATCTTGGTTCTTGTTAGTAAGCCTAGTCTTGGGGAATTTGGAACAAGGTTGAAGTTAAAGGATTAGCTAGCACCAAATCAAGTTTGAGGTGAGTTCCCTTGGGGTTTTAGAACCCACCTTGTTGAACTTTTGATGAATAAGTTGTGTATTGGATAAAATTTGTAATTAGTGCCCAATTCCTCATGCTAGTCAAATTCTTTAGTTAATCATGTTGTAATTTATCAATATGTTTTAGAAGACTCTTCTCTTGAGCTGTTTTGAGGTTGGACATGGTTGGTTTAGCCAAAAGGACTGAAATCACGTTTTGGAAAATGTAGAAATCGGCCATCGATTTCATAAAATCGGCCACCGAATTGTTATTCAATTTTTCATGATTGTTTCGTAAAATATCGGCCCCCGATTTTATAGGATCGGCCCCCGATTTCTGTAAGTTCGGCCCCCGAATTCTTGTAATCGGCCACCGATTTTCATGTCCATTAGAGAATGTTTAGATTAACATAAGGTGAGGATAGGCACACATTGAGAGATGGATACCTTAATCCATAAGTTGGCATAGAAAGGTTATTAACTATGGAATGTTTCCAAATAACCAAGCAAAGGCTTAAGAGAACAATAAGCCTAAGACTATAATTTCATAAGTTATGTACTGGGAGTTTGTTCTCCCTAAGAATGTATTATTGTGCCAACTATAGTAAAGTAAAGTAAGTACTTACAAGTACTTAAGATGAGAATTAACGAGAACGATCTATTGCTCTAAGACAGGAACCTATTCTTAGGTTAGGCATTTAAGAATGATTAATTAAGAATGCATTAGATATGAACAAGATTATGAACGTATAAGATATGTACATGAACTTAAGTTAAGAATTTAATGTTAAAGAATATACGTGTTCATCAGACTCCGGATTATGCCGGATGGGATTTCTCCGAAAGGGCTATCCACACGTAAATTACAAGACTATTATTTTAAAAATTGAGAATTAATTATAAAATGGGCTTGATGTGTCTCTCGTATGCTCGCTAGTTAGTATACGAGGCGTTCCTGTGAAGTTACCGCCTTAAATGGCAGCCGGAACGGTGAAGTTACCGCTCGTGAGGGCAGCTGCACATCCAAGTCTGAAAAGTAATGTGTCTCCTGTCTGCTCGTTAGTTAGTATACAGGGGGTCCCCGTGAAGTTACCGCCTTAAATGGCAGCTGGGACGGTGAAGTTACCGCTCGCGAGAGCAGCCACACAAAAGATAAGAGGAGTCCGGTGTTAGCCTGATATGATAGGAATTTTCACCAGTAAGAAGGGAGATGTACTTCGGGGTTACTCCACCCGGATGCACTCCGTAAAATGAACCAAGATAATATATTGTTTGTTCAACGCTAACTTCTAACTTTATGATATGAAAAGATGAATACGATTATGAATATGAATACGTGTTATGTACTAGGAGTTTAGACAAAGCAGTTATAGACAACAACAAGTGATCATAGAATCCCCCTCGATCACTAAGCATAAGGTTATGTAAATGACAAGAATAAGATGAGTTTAAGACAAGATTATGATAAGCATATGACTAAGACAAGTAGCCATCCTAGGTTTCCCCTTGATCGCGAAATATGTAGAGAAAGCCGGCGATCGTAGGTATCCCCAAGATCGCTAAGAGTAGGCACGGCGACCCTAGGTTTCCCCCGTGGTTGCCAACAGTAGGTTGGGCCGGAGCTCACTGAGACGTATGTCTCACCCCAATCCTTCTGGTGCAGGTTCATAGGTTAGCAGGTGTTGTTCATGAAGATCATCAGGAAGACGCTGGATGGAGTGCAGATGCTCGTCAAGGCAAGCTCAGGAGGTTGACAGATTTTATATATGTATATAAACGTGTATTATATGACATTTGGATATTTATGTAAATGAGCAAATTGTACTCATTCAGTGGTTTGTATTTATTAATTATTGTAAATTTTAATGTATCCGATATCAGATTAATACGCATGCTAAATATTCTAGATAATTTAGTATGGGTGTTACAATTGGTATCAGAGCAGGTCGATTCAGACCGTGCCTTGGGTCATTAAAGTTTCAATAAAAGTAGTGGGACCATTGGGTTCCGGATATTGTTCTAAAGGTCACATCTAGTTGAGCCTGATCAACTCAATCTAGTATATGACAGTTAGGATAAATGTCTGAGAGCTGAATGTGACCAAGGAGGAATGAAGTGTATGAAGGGCGAAGATTAAGGTGACAGAATTCTAAGACGGATTTAGCGAAGAAGTAATCAACGCCAAATGGTGGCCATCGAACAGTGAAGTGACTAAGTCTGTTTAGGGCAGAGTTTCAGGAAGGTCAGAAATATTTAAGGATAAGGTGAAGAGCCTTAACCCAGTTGGACGCATCGTTGGACGATGCCTCGTCTGCGGAAGACATAAGGATTAAGGAATCATGGAATGCTCTAAGGAATGACGTGGAACCTTGACGGAAACCGTAGTTTGAGAAGTTAAAGTGAAGTGTGGACTAAGTAACAATTCTGAGTACAGAGTTGAAGAATCGAACTTGAATCGGATGAGATTTTAATGTCCGAACAGTTAAGAGAATTAATTATGGATTACGTGAGTTATTTCGACAGATGAAACTAACCACTCAAGTGTGGTTATTGAGTATGAATCACAAGTAAGTTTGACCCCATCAGATCAGCCACGTCTCCTGAACCAGATTTGTGAAATAAGAAGAGGAGATTATATGCAGCCTAAGAACTAAGATGGATGAATAAGTAGTAACAATAAGACTCGTTGCATTTCAAAGCGTGAATCAAATTTTTGGATGTATCCTAATGGTAGGAAGATTAGAAGTAAGATAAGCTAGACAGGAATTTAGTATACTGATGGACGAATTAAGTTGAACACTCTTGATTAGACGAACAGTATTGAATTTCCCTGATTGGTTAAAGAAGGTAAGTTCAAGATAACACAAGGTTATAGTAGACCAGTGTTGAAGGATGATCGGGATTTCAGCCGAGAAATTATGTTGAGATTTTATATACGGCGGATCGTCTTGAACATGAAATTTTAGGATTGAGGTAAATGCTAAGGAGTTGTATGCACCCCATTGAAGAGGTTCCTTCCACAAATTTTATAGAACAGAAAGAGATCACCTCGTGTTGATAAGTTTCCGAGGGTAGTAATGAGGTATAGACTTGAATTGTGAATACAATAACGAGTTACTGGAGGAATCCAATAGATCATGATAATGTGCAAAAGTTTAAGATCGATTAATCGGGCAATCGAAGAAACGCAACTTATGTGGGGCGTTCTAGAGAACTGGTAAGAATTTGGAACTTTTCAGGACGGATTGTTCTGTAGAAACTCAAGGGTAATTTAAGGGACATGATAGAGCTAAAGAGACCAAAGTTGTCCCGGGAAGATTATGAGTATGAAATCATTATGGATAAAGAAAGAGCGAATAGTAACAAGACTCAAATGAAAGGTATGAACCGTCAGAAGCTATAAGTGTTTTTAGAAGTTGCCACAAATGGATGTACATGAATTTAAGCTGCCTCAGATATATTTCCAGTCGGGTTTCTGCAATGTTTAATGATTCTACATGAAGAGCTGACCTAGAGAAATGGTAACGTCAGACAAATTTGCTACAGTGATTACAAAGTGATAGAGTAAAATGATTGATCGATGGAATTTTATATGACAACAGTGAAGTTTTCCTCCGATGCTAACTCGAGTGTTAAAAATCAGAGTGGCGCAGCGGAGTGGTAATTCAAGAATGATATAATGAACAATGTTAAGCTGAGGCTTAAAGTATGAGAAGATGTTAAGTGTTTAACTCCTATTATACGGGATAGTAGTGAGTATAAGCGATTTGAACGTATCATGAGTTCTAATGGAAAGTTATGGAAGTTAAGTTGATGAATACCTTAAACCTCGAAATCTATGAGGAATGAAATATTTGAATAGAGGTCTTGATCAGATACGACAATGCAATGGCGAGTGAGTTTAATTCCATGTTGTAACAATGTCATGTTAACATATATTAGCCGAAGATTTCGGAAGTCTTGAACTTAATGTTCACCAGTAAAGGAAGGAGAACTTTTACGTAGATTAAAAGTTATTCGTAGTCCACGATGAAGGGCTACGTAATTTCAGGTTATGATTAAAGGATTAAAGACTGAGTGTGCTATTTGGGTAGCAATCGAGTAGAGTTTTCCGTTGGAAATAAGAATCTTGAATTTGACATCCAAAACGAGAAATAAGTTTGTGATGCTGGTGAATTGTAACCATAAATTTATATTATAGGTTGTTGTATACTTAAGAATAAACATGAGTAACATTGGCGGGGCAAACCTGGCAAGCCAGTTGAAAGGCAAATCCCGGATGTTACGAGATGAGTTTAGAGTAAGAAAAGATTTCCAAATTGATGTGGTAGTGTCTCGAATATGTTAAGATTAAGAATGATGTCCCGTTAGTTGGACAAAGATGAGGTAATGTAAAGTGTTCACGTGCTCGCATATGTATGTGAGATATATGCTATGAAATATATTATATAATGATATGTGAGACGACTTAAGCCACTCATCATTTGGACTAAACTCCCATGGGTTTGGGATTATCGGTGTAGAAAACGAGAATAAGTTGTGACCAGAACGATGGGAGATTGGCAAACTCCTAGTATGAAGAATGATTTCTAAGTTATTAATATAAGTAACGTCATAGATCCATCAAAGCAGAACGGGTAATTAGTAAGTTTTCGCGAGCCCTTGAGGAATTCCGTAGTGGAAGCAATGATTAAGACGATGGAAAGTAACACATCAGGATGCCTCCTCCTTGTATTTGTATAATGGAGGTAGTGCGGTAGTTTTACTCTCATTAAAGAATGGTGTAATTATGGTAAAAACCATATATGTAGGATGTCGTTGCATAAGGCAAAGATCGAATATAAGAATTTAATAGAATCGTCGAGGATAATCAGAAAGTCCAATGTCGTCAAAGTAAGATTACGCGGACTATGACGAGATTATAAGTTTCAGCACAAGTGTTATGATTGGATAACTCTAGTTTGGGTTTGCAAGAAGTGTATAGACAAGGATATAGTCAGCAAGTTGGATGCGAGGGTTCGGATAACCTCATATTCTACTACGCAAGAAAAGTGTAATGCACATCAAACGCTTCAGATAACGAAAAGATTGTCGAATACATTTGACTTATAGAATTGAAATCTAAGGGATTCCGATAAGTAAGACGAACTGGAGTCTTGGCTAATGAAGGAAGTAATATGTGAGATTAATTCATATATGATATTGGATTCTAAATTTCGAGGACGAAATTTCTTTAAGGGGGGTAGATTGTAACATCCCGCCTAAGACTCGAATATTTATTAATATTGAGACGATGTATCAGAAATGTTTTAAGCAAAGGACAATTTGGTAAATGGTCAGTTAATGGGTTATTTATATGGCAAGTGTAATATTCCACTTAGATGTAACGGTTAACAGTGACAGAAACTTGTGAAGCAAGCATGGCAATTTAGTAATTAAGTGGAATGGCAAATTAGTAAATAAGTTGGAATGGAAGATTGTTTTGAAAATAAGAGGTAAGATATTCTTACCATCTTTTTCTTCATTCTTCTACACACTTCCAAAACCAACATCCTCTCCCTCTTTCCTCTCACTCACACGCCCCCTCCCTATTGCCACAATCTAGCAAACTTCATTCAAGTTCTTGTGGGAAAATCTTGCAAAACAAGCTTGTATTTGGTAAGGTTAGAGCAAAGGAAAGAAAAGAAGAAATAAGGTAAGAATCACTTCAATCTTCCTTTCTCACTTCAAATTTTCGTGCCTATTGTTGAGCCTAAACCTCTATTTCATTTTGCATGATGATTCCTAAAGAAGAAGAAGTTTTGGGTAGAGATTTGGAGGAAGTTGGAGAAACCCGTATTTGGGGACAGGGCTCCATTTAAATGGTAAGAACTCTCTCTCTATAACTCCGAATCAAGTGGTCTTTGATGCTATGGAAAGCTAACAAAATTATCTACGTTTTGGTACCAATTTCGTGAAGTTTGGCTGAGTATTGAAGTCTGGGGACGAGTTTGAAGTCAGGGGTCCGAAACTGCAAATCTGCAGAAATCTTGGTTCTTGTTAGTAAGCCTAGTCTTGGGGAATTTGGAACAAGGTTGAAGTTAAAGGATTAGCTAGCACCAAATCAAGTTTGAGGTGAGTTCCCTTGGGGTTTTAGAACCCACCTTGTTGAACTTTTGATGAATAAGTTGTGTATTGGATAAAATTTGTAATTAGTGCCCAATTCCTCATGCTAGTCAAATTCTTTAGTTAATCATGTTGTAATTTATCAATATGTTTTAGAAGACTCTTCTCTTGAGCTGTTTTGAGGTTGGACATGGTTGGTTTAGCCCAAAGGACTGAAATCACGTTTTGGAAAATGTAGAAATCGGCCACCGATTTCATAAAATCGGCCACCGAATTGTTATTCAATTTTTCATGATTGTTTCGTAAAATATCGGCCCCCGATTTTATAGGATCGGCCCCCGATTTCTGTAAGTTCGGCCCCCGAATTCTTGTAATCGGCCACCGATTTTCATGTCAATTAGAGAATGTTTAGATTAACATAAGGTGAGGATAGGCACACATTGAGAGATGGATACCTTAATCCATAAGTTGGCATAGAAAGGTTATTAACTATGGAATGTTTCCAAATAACCAAGCAAAGGCTTAAGAGAACAATAAGCCTAAGACTATAATTTCATAAGTTATGTACTGGGAGTTTGTTCTCCCTAAGAATGTATTATTGTGCCAACTATAGTAAAGTAAAGTAAGTACTTACAAGTACTTAAGATGAGAATTAACGAGAACGATCTATTGCTCTAAGACAGGAACCTATTCTTAGGTTAGGCATTTAAGAATGATTAATTAAGAATGCATTAGATATGCACAAGATTATGAACGTATAAGATATGTACATGAACTTAAGTTAAGAATTTAATGTTAAAGAATATACGTGTTCATCAGACTCCGGATTATGCCGGATGGGATTTCTCCGAAAGGGCTATCCACACGTAAATTACAAGACTATTATTTTAAAAAATGAGAATTAATTATAAAATGGGCTTGATGTGTCTCTCGTATGCTCGCTAGTTAGTATACGAGGGGTTCCTGTGAAGTTACCGCCTTAAATGGCAGCCGGAACGGTGAAGTTACCGCTCGTGAGGGCAGCTGCACATCCAAGTCTGAAAAGTAATGTGTCTCCTGTCTGCTCGTTAGTTAGTATACAGGGGGTCCCCGTGAAGTTACAGCCTTAAATGGCAGCTGGGACGGTGAAGTTACCGCTCGCGAGAGCAGCCACACAAAAGATAAGAGGAGTCCGGTGTTAGCCTGATATGATAGGAATTTTCACCGGTAAGAAGGGAGATGTACTTCGGGGTTACTCCACCCGGATGCACTCCGTAAAATGAACCAAGATAATATATTGTTTGTTCAACGCTAACTTCTAACTTTATGATATGAAAAGATGAATACGATTATGAATATGAATACGTGTTATGTACTAGGAGTTTAGACAAAGCAGTTATAGACAACAACAAGTGATCATAGAATCCCCCTCGATCACTAAGCATAAGGTTATGTAAATGACAAGAATAAGATGAGTTTAAGACAAGATTATGATAAGCATATGACTAAGACAAGTAGCCATCCTAGGTTTCCCCTTGATCGCGAAATATGTAGAGAAAGCCGGCGATCGTAGGTATCCCCAAGATCGCTAAGAGTAGGCACGGCGACCCTAGGTTTCCCCCGTGGTTGCCAACAGTAGGTTGGGCCGGAGCTCACTGAGACGTATGTCTCACCCCAATCCTTCTGGTGCAGGTTCATAGGTTAGCAGGTGTTGTTCATGAAGATCATCAGGAAGACGCTGGATGGAGTGCAGATGCTCGTCAAGGCAAGCTCAGGAGGTTGACAGATTTTATATATGTATATAAACGTGTATTATATGACATTTGGATATTTATGTAAACGAGCAAATTGTACTCATTCAGTGGTTTGTATTTATTAATTATTGTAAATTTTAATGTATCCGATATCAGATTAATACGCATGCTAAATATTCTAGATAATTTAGTATGGGTGTTACATTACAACTCAATAAAACAAACCAACTCTAAATAATTGAGTGGTATACAAAAACAGAGCACACAGCTCACAGACTCAACACCTAAGAACACTCTATTAAAACTGACTTCAGTTGAGTTGATTTTCTTCAATGACAGCGTCCTCTATTTATAGCTTCAGCAGCAACATAATTCTTGAACCAAATCCTTCAAAGATATATTCCCAGAATTCTTTAGAAGCAAATAGAAGCAATTATTCTTCAGAAATATATTTTCCAAAGATTACTTTTGAAAATATATTCACAAATAAAAATGTCCAATCTTCTGAATATATCTTACGAAAATATTCTTCCTTCTAGAAACGTAACTTGGAGAATTCTTCAATTAAATCCACAAAAGATCATGTGAGAAAATTAACAGCTCCAAAGCGCATGAAACAAAACGGAGAAAACCAGCTTCTGAAGGTGCTTCTGAAGTCTGCGTCTGAACATTTCAACTTCTGAAGGTTGCTTCTGAACAGTGTGTCTGAAGGTCAGCTTCTGAACAGTGCGTCTGACGTTCAGCTTCTAAAGCCCAGCTTCTGAAGTACTGTTCAGCTTCTGAAGCCCAGCTTCTGAAGTATTGTTCAGCTTCTGAAGCCCAGCTTCTGAGGAACAGCTTCTGAAGTACTGCTTCCAGCTTCTGAAGACGCACAGCTGCTTGTACATTTGATTTTAGCAAACATGAAGCCAACAACCAAATATCCAACAAGGGTTCTTCGATTGATACTGTAAGGTTATCACATACAGATTTCTAGTTACGATTCACGATTTTCTGAAGTTATCTTTTCATCGTTATTCATGTAGATTTACAAGCCAATACTCATGTTGGTTTGTTTAATGTCAAGATCCACACCAGTGGATTCTTTGGGATCTCAGGAGATGATTATGAGTATAAGCTGGGTATTGATTATGAATTATCTTATGATCCTGATTGTTGGTCATATTCTGAGATTTTGGCCATTCTCAAAGAGAAAGGGTACCCTGAAGTTCTATCAATGTATTACAAGGGTGATGGGATAGTTAAAGAGTTAAAGAATGATGAAGGTGCAATGGAAATGGTCACTGAATCCAGTGTTAATGGAACTACGGCGGACTTGTATGTTCTTGCTAAACGTGTTGCTTGTGCTAATGTTTGTGGTGAAAGTATGAATGCTGATGTTGAGGTTTGCGAGTCCTCAAAGAATGATGCTCATATTGATGATCCTTCAAAAGAAGACATACCTTTAGCTCAAATAATAATATTTGGACAAACACAACCAAAATACTTTTTGTAGAATTTTTATATTTTTATTTAATTGTCGTTTTTTAAAATTCAACGCAATATTAAATGTTGTTTTACCAATAATACCCTTAGTTATTATGGACAAATAAATATATGAAATGAGATATTAAATGAATAAGTCTATTATAGGAAAAAAGGAAAATTTGTTGTATTAAAAGTAGTAGCATTTATTGATAGTCTTGGTCCAGTGTAGCTACCACGCTCACCAATGGCACCGAGAACAACTGCCACAAAGAAGCAGTGTTTGAACTCCTCCATCGGAAATCCTCAACTTCCTACTCTTCCATTCGATCTAGTGTTAGAAATTTTCTATAGACTTCCAGCTAAATCCCTCGTGAAATTCAAATCTGTCTGTAAATCTTGGAGATCTATCATCTCTGATCCAAAATTTGCCAAAAGCACCTTCGTGTGTCACCCACGCGCCATCACGTCCTTAACTTAGGTTGAACTAGATTCCCATAGAAGTATAGGTTCAAGGCTCGCACATTCTCATCCGCCACCACAACCACCACGCGACAGCTTGAGTATCCTCTGCACAATCAAAAGGATTTCTAGTTTGATAAAATCGTTGGATCTTGCCATGGCATCGTCTGTATTCAAACTTTTCAAAGATCTGTTGTACTGTGGAATCCTTCCATTAGGAAATATACCGAAATTCCCACTGCAGAAATGTTGCTAAAACGAGAGGGGGCGATCTGCACCGACACAAGCTATGACTTTGGCTATGATGTTTTCGCTGATACTTACAAGGTGGTTACAATTCCTTCCACAAAATACCATAATCGTCGTGGTAACCGAGTCCAAAGTCATGCATGTGCATACTATGGGTACCAATTTTTGGAAAAGGGTCGATGATCTTCCTGGTGTTGTTCCTAATGGGATAGCAGGTGTATCGGTTAGTGAAATTTTTAATTTTTTAGTGAAGGAGAATAGCATGGTCATTCCATCCTTTGATTTGGAGAAGGAGTCTTGTCGCGGTGGTTTTTGGATATCAAGCTATTAATTAGCATTGACTCGCGATTTTTAGATTCACCACCGATCTTTTATTTTTCCGAGGAAAAGGGAGAAAGTTCGAAAAACCCTATTTTTAGAGAGATCAAGGTCCGGGGGTGTAACACCCATACTAAATTATCTAGAATATTTAGCATGTGTATTATTCTGATATCGGATACATTAAAATTTTCAATAATAATATTACAAACAATACAACTGAATGAGTACATTTGGCTCGTCTATACAGTTATCCAAATATCATAAAATACACTTTCATATATGCATATAATCTGACAACCTCCTGAGCTTGTCCACAACGAGCAACTGCACTTCATCCAGCGTCTTCCTGAAGAATATCATCATGAACATCTCTTGCTAATCTGAAAACCTGCACCAGAAGGATTGGGATGAGATATAATCTCTCAGTGAGCTCCAGCCCAACCTACTGTTCGCAACCACGGGGGAAACCTAGGGTCCCCGTGCCTACTCTTGGCAATCTTGGGGATTCCTACGATCGCCGCATTCTCTACATATTTCGCGATCAAGGGGGAAACTTAGGATCGCTACATATCTTAATCATGTACTTATCTCATTCTAATCTTGAACTTAAACTTATACTTAGTGATCTTGGGGACATCTTAGGATCACTTCTTTCTCTGCTGACTAATCATTATATTCTCATAATAATTTAATAAGTATTACTTTACATCGTTCTTAATTATAAAGTTAATAAGTCAGCGTTGAACAAACAATAATTATCTGAGTTCATTTTATGGAGTGCATCCAGGTGGAGTAACCCCAGAATACCTCTCCCTGCTGTAGTACCCTAATTTTGTCCTAAGCATTTTAAAACAAAAAAATCAAAAAAATCAAAGAGGGGAAAAAGTCAAAAGTCAACAAAAGTCAACAGAAAAGTCAACATTTTGAAAATGCTGACTTCGCACTGCGAAGGTCACTTCGCACTGCGAAGTCTGCGATTTTTCTGCAGATTTTTGGTTTCTTTGATTTAATTCCAGAATTTGCTGCATATCATTTCCATGATTATTTTAAGTAGCATTCATGGCTAATTGGGCCAAGCAAAACCAGAATTGAAGGACTTGCCATTAATGCCAAGGTTGGAAGCTTTTTCTTCCAACCTAGCATGTGACAAGCAAGTGGGCTTGCCCTTGGGCAGCTCTAGTCCCTCCCATGTGACCTGCTAACCACCACAAGGTTGCCAGCCACCTGCTTGAGGACTTTCCTCCTGCTTGCTCCCCCAAAAACCAGTCAAACCAGCTGGATTTCTCACTTGAAAAGCCATGAGTGCCTACTCTGTTTTTGCAGCAGCTTTTCACCTCTCACACCAGCCAATTATAGCCTTTTTCATCCCTCAATCTCTGCACATCACAGTGCACGTTTTCATTGATCAACCATTGAGATTGCAAGGATTGATCCCCAAGCATTAGCCAATTGCAATTCAGCTTTGTTCTTCATCATTACCTTCTAGAATTGGTTGAATTTGTGGCAAAAGTCAGGCTGAATCTTGCCCCTTGGTACAAGGCAAGGTTGCCTCTATCCATTAGCATTTAATGCAAAAGGATCCAGCTTGATCTTAGCCACAAAATCAGCTGAATTTTAGGATTTTGTAATGATGAAAAAGATTTGGTTTTGGCCTATAAATAGAAGGCAATGCCCAAGGATTCAAACACAATTAACACAGCATTTTCAAGAGCAGAAACTCTACTCATTTTAGCCTACAAACCTCCACAAACAACCAGAAAAAATCAATCCAACACAAAGCTTTACAAAAGTTCAAGTTCATCACCAATATCAAAAACCTTTGTGAAAGCCTTCAACCAAATCAAATCAAGTGCAGCTGGAGCTTTGCTGAGGAGTTCTGTAAGTTTCTAAGGCTTTATATTGCATTTACAATTGTGTTTGCATAGCTATTTTGGCTCAAACCATTTGATCCTAAAAAACCCCTTTTGAATTTCAAAGAAATCCCAAGGTTTTCAAAACATCAAAACTGGTTTGTCCAGCCTTTTTCACCCCAAAAACTCAAAGTTTTTCACCCACCTATAAGGTCCTGAGTGTGTTCAGAAGTTGTTTCTGAACAAAAGTTCAGAAACAGCTTCTGAACCCAAAATTTCGCATGCTTCGCAGTGCGAAGTCATGGTCGCAGTGCGACCATGACAGAACTCAGAATCTGAGTTTTTGTGTCAAAATGACCAATTTTTGAGGTTCTAGCCCCAGAGCTCAGAACCTAAGAGTTTTTAAGCCCATGTTCTTCAAACCATAACAAGGATATTGCATAATTTTGACAAAATCACAAGTTCGTATGACCATTATGTGAATAACTTGCAAAACAAGTTATGTTCTCAAACTTTCAAAACCACATGAACAAACAAGCTATGTTCATCATTTCAATCTAAACTTGAACAATAAATATTGTTCATGATTTTCAAAACTCAAACATGAACATACGCCGAATACGTTCGCATTTTCGCAAAATGAGACGAACTTGTGCATTTTCTAGCAAATTTGCTAAACCTTCCCATTTTGGGTTTTCAAACCAAATGTTTTGACATACCTTGGGATTTCTAAAGGATTCAACCCAAAAACATGAATGAAAAAGGGATGGTGTGACGTATGTCTCTCCATCGCCCCGATTGTACGAATGCGTGACGTATGTCTCGTCGCTCGGACAATCGTCATTCCTTTTTCAATATGTACAACCCTAACCAAACCAAATCTTGGCCCCTTGTGGTCAATCCAAACCTTTTGGTCCCCCGTTGGCCATTAGACTCAACCCCTCGACTCGTTTGAGTCCACTCGGTCAATGTTTGACTTGTATGAGTCCATTGCACCTCTTTTGGTCCCAAAGCGACCAATTAACCCTTTACCCTAACGGACGTACCTTTTAACAATTCTAATGCGATCCACGAACAAACGCTTAATAAGTCTCCAAGCGCGAGCATACAAGCTACGTTTAAATCGCAAGAATTCGGTTAAAACATCGTCCAATTAAAAACAACCAACACATGTACGTTTTTCTACCAAAGAACTACGTACGCTTTGAGTTCTCCGACTACCGGGAGATACGTAGGAGCAAGATCGACATCTTGTCAAGCGCAATAATAAAAAACTTTTTTTTCTTTCTTACGTTTGTTTTTATCTCTTTTCCCCCCTTTTTATTATGTTTTTAACATGAATGAACATGCACGCAAAGTATTAAAAAAACAATTCAAGCTTTAACCAAATAGAAGGTTCCCGTTGAGTACAACGGACGTGAGGGGTGCTAATACCTTCCCCTTGCGTAACCGACTCCCGAACCCGACAATGGTTGCGATGACCTAATCCTTATCCTCATCGTCAAAAGGGTTTTATTATCGTTTCCCTTTACAACAAAAAAAACTTAAGGGTTTATCAACGTTCCCTTTACACAAAAACTTTGGTGGCGGCTTCACAAAGGCCCTCCGAGCGTTCGAGGACGTCCTCGGAGGATTTGCGCGTCTTTTTTCCCGAGGAAAAAAAACGAGGTGCGCACAGCTGGCGACTTCACTGGGGACCCTGTTCCCACAAGTGAGTCAAGCCTAACCTATTTGGTTTAAAGCCAATTGTTTTATTTTCTTTGCGTGCCATGTTTATTTATACATGTTATATTTATGCTTTATGTTTATATTTGCTTTATCTGCTTTATATTCATATCATATATCAAATGCGGGGGTTACTTGAGTGATGTTACTCCACATTGTTCGGGTTAATGCCGGACGTGTGAGGTTCTCTACCCGAGCTTGAGAAAAAAACTAAGTTAGAAGGAGGTTGTGTGCGGAAGCCCGCGTTGACGTATGTCCGTGAGGTAGGATGTCCAACCCCGCTTAGATGAGATTTTCACGTGGAATTAATTGAAGTCATGTCGACGTATGTCCATAGACAACCCTAATTCCATGTGAGGTCTATGACTCTAAGGACCTCTTCTTAGGAGATTTCACAATTTAGAGCCTACATGTGAGGATGGGGGGAAGTTCCGAACCTTCATAAACCATACCCTTGCATATCATTTGCATTCATGAAAGTGATTTTCGCATCATTTTGCTTTATAGGAGTTTAAAAAGAACAAACAAACATTACCAAAAAGAAATATGGATTCCGGGAACAAAAATACGCTCGTCTTCAAGCTCAAGATTCCTAAGCCAAGCACAATCGTTCCCAACAAAGTGGAGGAAGAGCTTAAGGTTAAAATTCGGGAGTTAGAATTAAAACACCTCCAAGCTTTAGGAGAAATTACTAGGACGAAGAGAGATCGTGATGAAGTATCACATTCTCTCCTAGTATGCCAAAAACGGTTAAGAATCTCCGAAGGGAAGAGGGATTGGATAGGAGGCGGCTTGGTTAGTGCGGATGCCAACCTTGTGGCCAAGGACGAAGAGTTGGAAAGAATCTTACATTCCAACCAAGAGCTCAAGAAGTTTGGCGAACTAGCCATCGAAGCTCAACGGAAATGGAGGTTGAAATTTCAAGAGAAAAATCAACAGCTCCAAGAAGTAGTGAAAGACTACAAAGAGCAACTTCAAGCCGAACGCGTCTAGCGGCAAAGACATGAGAGTCTCTCTCATCAAGGGAGGCTAAAGTGCAATCATCTCGAAGAAGACTTCAAGAAATTCGAAGAGTACTTCGACAAGATTGCAAGAGCTCATGGGGACCACATTGCACAACTACACGATGAAATTAGAAGTGCAAGAGTCAAGCTAGACCAGCGCAAGGAAGTGATTGAGTATGTATGGCAAGACGCCACCCGATTAAGTGAGGATTTCACTAAATTGGTTGCATTCTCAAATTTGGTGATCACCCAACTTCCAAAGAGGCTAGCGGAGGCCGAGATGGTCATGCCCTACTTTGTCATCCCTATGGAGATCCAGAAGTTTATGAAGTTCTGCAAGGACACCATAGATTTCTATAGGGAGGAGATGAGCAAAGCCGAGAAGCGAGCGGCTATTTGAATTGTAATAGCATTAGTTACACTCTGTAAACAAATGTTATTTAATCAAACATATTTTGAAGCATAATCAATTTCCCGGTCTTTAATATTTCAAATTGCTAATATTAATTGTGCACCTTTAAACTCCTCCATAAAGCAAAATAAAATAAAAAAGAAAACGCATATTTTGCATACTCATCGCATACATACATCCACATGCATCTTCATGCATTTTTCAAAAAAAAAACTCATTCATGTCCCTAAAAACAGTTCAAAGCAATCATAGCCCGAAAACCCCGAAAGCCCTCGGTCCAAGAACCAGATATTCAACACTCGTACGGAACACGAGCTAACAAACAAAGGATCATGGACAATTTGGAACAAACTCAAGCGGCTTTGAGAGAAGAGGTTGATGGAATGAAAGGAAAGATGGATCAGATGCTAGAATTAATGCAAGCTCTATCGGCACGAGAAAGCCACCCTCGCCCAACAACGGATGCATCCAATGTGTAATGGCCTCCTTATGGTTTACCTGTGAACTATACCCCACCCTTCGAAAATGAGGGTCAAGGACCACCTCCACCACCGCTCACAATCCCCGTAAGGAATGAAGAGCGTCGTCCTCAAGGAACTTCCACTACTCAGCATGAAGTAATTCCCCATGATGTGGAAAATAGCCAGCTAAGGCAATCTGCTCCCGACACCACCCACCAAGACAACGATACCACCCAAATGTATCGAGTTTTGGAAGAAAGGTTGAAAGCTGTCGAAGGGTTCAGCTCATACGGTGCCCACAACGCCTTGGATATGTGTCTAGTGCCCGACGTGGTAATTCCTCCGAAGTTCAAAGCACCGGACTTCGAGAAATACAAAGGAATTCAATGCCCTCGGAACCATCTAAGGATGTTCTGTAGGAAGATGGCAGCCTACGCAACGAACGAGAAACTCATGGTGCATGTGTTTCAAGATAGTTTAAGCGGAGCGTCCTTGGATCGGTACATGCAGCTCGAGCGTACCCATGTCCAAACTTGGAAGGATCTAGCCGATGCCTTCCTAAAGCAATACAAATATAATTTGGACATGGCTCCAAATAGGATGCAACTACAAAACCTCCTACAAAGAAGCAACGAGTCCTTCAAGGAGTACGCTCAGCGGTGGAGAGAACTAGCTTCTCGTGTGCAACCACCACTATTGGAAAGAGAGCTTGTCGACACTTTTATGGGCACACTTCAAGGCCCATATTACGACAAGATGATTGGAAGTACGTCTGCCGGTTTCTCCGATCTAGTCATGGTGGGTGAAAGAATAGAAGACGGAGTGAAGAGAGGAAAAATCCAAGGCTCTCCAGAAGCTCAAAGTGGAGCTAGAAAGCCCCCCAGCAACTTTCACAAAAAGAAAGAGGGGGAGACAAATGCCGTTCTAGTGGGACCATCCTACCCACCACCAAATCAAATGCCTCACTACCACTATCCTTATGTGGCAGCAGCAACGGCTCAAGGGCGTTACTCACCTCAAGTGATTCCCGCAAATCCACCTCGACAGCCAGTAGTGTTGCCGCAGCAAAATCAACAGCAACAGCAACAAGGCGGGTACCCATCAAAGAATCAAGCGAGCTCAAGGAACAGTTATTTTAATAGGCAGTTTGATCCTGTACCTATGTCTTATGGTCAAATCCTGCCATACCTAATCCAAAAGGGTATGGTCGAGACAAGACTACTACCACCAATGTCGCCACCATATCCACAGTGGTACGACGCAAATGCCAAATGTGATTTCCACGCAGGATCCGTGGGGCACAATGTCAAAAACTGTAGAGTTTTCAAACACAAGGTGCAGGATCTTATTGACAAGAAGCTGTTATCCTTCAAAGAGGAGAGCCCCAATGTGAAGAACAACCCATTACCGGGGCATGCGGGTCCCTCTGTAAATGCGGTGGAGGAACAAGAGGACTTTGGTCCAGTCAAAAGGGTATCCAATGTTAAAACTCCCCTGTCAACCATAAGGGAGCGTTTAACCGGCTTTGGACTGTTCGAGGAAATGCACGCCAACTGTGAAGCCTGCAAGGTCAACCCGAATGAGTGCGAAGAGTTGAAGAGCTGTCTTCAAGAGTTAATGGACCAAGGTTGGATCCAAATTGGCCATATAAAGGATGGCACGGACGTTGCTACCTTAGAGTCTAACAACCCAAAACCTCTCGAGATCCCATACCAAAGGAGAGAGGTACCAATGCCAATACAACCCATAACATTCCACGTACCTGCACCCTTCTCTTTTGAGAGCACAAAGAGGGTACCATGGAATTACCAACCTGTGGCCTATATGGAAGGAAAACCACTAGCCAAAATTGAGCCCAGCATCACTAACATTACCGGTGTTGGAGGAATGACTAGAAGTGGTAGAGTCTTCGCTCCGAAAGAACTCGGGAAGATGCCAGCCGTACTACCAAGGGAGCCGCTCAAAGAAAAGAGCGTGGAGGAAAAAGAGAACCAAGCGGGGCCTTCTCAAAAGACAATCCCGCAAAAAGAGGCCGAAGAGTTTTTAAGGATAATTCAAAAGAGCGAGTACAAGATCATTGACCAGCTAGGTCAAACTCCCTCCAAGATCTCCATGCTATCCTTACTACTCAGCTCGGAAGCACACCGAGAAGCACTACTGCGGATCCTCAGTGAGGCACATGTCACCAAGGACATTCCGGTGGACCAATTCGACGGGATAGTCGGAAATATCACCTCAAGTAGGTACTTGGGTTTCAATGGCGATGAGCTACCCGACGATGGGCACATTCATAACCGCGCCTTACATATCTCCGTGAAATGCATGGACCACATCCTCTCAAGAGTGCTAGTGGACACGGGGTCATCATTGAATGTCATGCCCAAGACTACCCTCCTCAAACTATCATGTGAAGGGACCGTAATGAAGCCCAGCGCCTTGGTCGTGAAAGCTTTCGATGGGTCAAGAAGAGCTGTTATAGGTGAGATCGACTTACCAGTCCAAATCGGACCTAAGGTCTTCACCATAACCTTCCAAGTCATGGATATTAATCCAACATACAGTTGTCTTCTCGGACGACCATGGATTCATGCGGCCGGAGCCATTACCTCTACCCTGCACCAGAAACTGAAGTTCATCATTGATAACCAAATGATTGTAGTTTTCGGGCAAGAGGACATGATGGTAAGCCATCTCTCATCTTTCCGTTATATAGAAACGGATGAAGAAGCTGTGGACGTCCCATTCCAACCTTTGGAAGTGGCGAATGTCGTGACATTGAGCTCGAAGCCCAAGGAAGAGGCTAGGACAGCCATGTCATCATGGAGGGCGATAAGAGAGGCCCTAGAAGAAAGCCGACCCTCCAGATGGGGCAAATTAGTGGACATACCGGAGAAGAAAAATCGCTTCGGGTTAGGGTATCATCCATCAGCCGAAACTTTCTCAAAGCCTTCAAAGCAAGGGATCCTCCCCATTTCGGAAACATTCATCAGTGCGGGGTTTATCCATGAAGATCAAGTGGCTCTACTCGAAGACGTAGACGAAGACGTGCCTGATTTGGTGTACCGTTGCGCTTCGGATGAAGCTTTGAACAATTGGAGGGCTATCGCAATTCCCGAGATCATTACCAGGATCAAGTAATAAACCATGTTTGTTTGTTTTTTACTTTTAAAAAAAAAAAAAAAATCATTTAGCTCTGCCCAAGGCAAATGATTAGTCGTGTGGGGCCCCATGTTTTAAAAGTTATTTACAATCATGAATAAAAGCACTCTTTTATGTTCATTTGAGTCTTTTTCTTTTCGCATTTGTTTTAAAAAAAAAAAATTTTCTACAAAAAGCCTAAAAAAAAAAAAAAAATCATACTCATGCAGATCTACAAATCCACCCTCCAAAAACAACACTACCTTAAACCCTTATGACTTCGATTGCCCGATTAATCAAACGGAAGATGATGAAGAGGACGATTATGAACCGCCTGAAGAATTGTCTAGACTTGCAAATCAAGGGGATAGGGTAATACAACCTCACCAAGAATCAGTTGAAAAGGTCAACTTGGGGACCGAAGAGGATAAGAAAGAGGTCAAGATAGGAGCCTCCCTGCACGAGGATGTGAAAGGAAAGTTGATCAAGCTTCTGCAAGAGTACGTGGACGTATTCGCTTGGTCGTATCAAGACATGCCGGGTTTAGACCCTAACATCGTTGTACACAAGCTGCCACTCAAGCCGGAATGCCCGCCAGTGAAGCAGAAATTGAGAAGAACTCGACCCGATATGGCTCTCAAGATCAGAGAGGAGGTCAAAAAGCAATTCGATGCCGGCTTCTTAGCCGTAACCAAGTATCCAACATGGGTTGCAAACATTGTGCCAGTTCTGAAGAAGGATGGCAAGGTGAGAATGTGTGTGGATTATCGGGACTTGAATAAAGCAAGCCCAAAGGATGATTTCCCGCTACCACACATCGACATATTGGTGGAAAACACAGCCCAATTCTCAGTCTTTTCCTTTATGGATGGTTTCTCGGGATATAACCAAATCAAGATGGCTCCAGAGGACATGGAGAAAACTACATTCGTCACCCCATGGGGAACATTCTGCTATAAGGTAATGCCTTTCGGATTAACAAATGCCGGGGCAACATACCAAAGAGCAATGGTGACTCTTTTCCACGACATGATCCATAAGGAAATTGAGGTCTACGTCGACGATATGATTGCCAAATCCCAAACGGAGGAGGATCATCTAGTCCATCTACAAAAGCTTTTCGAACGCCTAAGAAAGTTCAAGCTGCGCTTAAATCCTAACAAGTGCACATTTGGCGTTAGATCCGGGAAGTTATTGGGCTTCATCGTCAGCCAAAGAGGTATTGAAGTGGATCCTGATAAGGTGAAGGCCATCCAAGAAATGCCAGCGCCAAATACCGAGAAAGAAGTCCGGGGTTTCTTAGGAAGATTGAACTACATCGCTAGGTTCATCTCACACATGACAGCTACCTGCGAACCAATCTTCAAGCTACTAAGGAAAAACCAAGCCGTTCATTGGAATGAGGATTGCCAAGAGGCGTTTGACAAGATCAAACAATACCTGCAAGAACCACCGATTTTAATACCTCCGGTTCCGGGTAAACCCCTCATCTTATACCTAACCGTACTTGAAGGATCAATGGGTTGTGTGTTAGGACAACAAGATGAAATGGGAAGAAAAGAGCACGCAATCTACTACCTAAGCAAGAAGTTTACTGACTGTGAAACAAGGTATACTTCGCTTGAAAAGACTTGCTGCGCTTTAGCATGGGCTGCTCGACGTCTAAGGCAATACATGTTGACCCATACAACTTGGTTGATATCGAAGATGGATCCCATCAAGTACATCTTCGAAAAGCCTGCCCTCACAGGGAAGATAGCCCGTTGGCAAATGCTGCTGTCTGAGTACGACATCCAATATGTTGCTCAAAAAGCCATCAAAGGGAGTGTTTTATCCGAGCACCTTGCTCACCAACCATTGGAGGATTATCAGCCCATACAATTCGACTTCCCGGACGAAGATGTCGTAGCTTTGAATGACGAAGAAGTCACAAGCGATGATGAAGGGCCAGAACCAGGAGCTCAATGGAAGCTCGCTTTCGACGGCGCCTCAAATGCCATGGGGCACGGGATCGGAGCAGTTTTAATCTCCCCAAGAAATGGATACCAGCCCTTCACAGCAAGGTTATGTTTTGACTGCACCAATAACATGGCAGAATACGAAGCATGTATCCTAGGCCTCGAAGCAGCAATTGATCTAAGGATCAAAAACCTTGAAGTATACGGTGACTCAGCCTTAGTCATCTATCAAGTCAAAGGAGAATGGGAAACAAAGCATCCCAATTTAATTCCCTACCGAGCCTGGGTTGTAGAATTGATCAAGCATTTTGATGAAATCAACTTCCACCACATACCTCGAGAAGAAAATCAGGTAGCAGATGCTTTGGCTACATTATCATCAATGTACCAAGTAAATTTCTACAACGAAGCACCTATCATAAGGATGGATCGTAGAGACAAACCAGTTTTATGCGCATCAGTCGAAGAGGGACTTGACGACAAACCTTGGTTCTACGACATCAAGCGATACCTCGAAGAGCAAGAGTATCCAGAAAATGTCTCACACACCGACAAGAGGACCCTCAGAAGATTGGCATCCCAGTTCTTCCTCAGTGGAAATACCCTCTACAAAAGAAATTATGACATGGTCCTGCTCAGATGTGTGGATAAACATGAAGCGGACATGCTCATCAAAGAAATCCACGAAGGATCTTTTGGAACCCATGCTAATGGGCATGCAATGGCAAAGAAAATCTTAAGGGCGGGCTACTATTGGTTAACCATGGAAGCTGACTGTTTCCACTATGCCAAGACTTGTCACAAGTGCCAGATTTACGCCGACAAGGTGCATGTGCCACCAACTCCACTGAACGTCATGACTTCACCTTGGCCTTTCTCTATGTGGGGCATAGACATGATTGGAATGATCGAGCCCAAAGCGTCAAATGGACATCGCTTCATCCTCGTTGCCATCGACTACTTCACCAAATGGGTAGAAGCAGCTTCATATGCAAACGTAACCAAACAAGTGGTAGCCCGATTCATCAAGAAGGAAATCATTTGCCGTTATGGTATTCCCCACAAAATCATCACCGATAATGGGGCAAACCTGAACAACAAGACAATGAAGGAGTTGTGCAAAGATTTCAAGATTGAGCACCATAATTCCTCCCCTTACCGACCAAAGATGAACGGTGCGGTAGAAGCAGCCAATAAGAACATAAAGAAGATCATCCAGAAGATGGTGACAACATATAAGGATTGGCATGAGATGCTTCCCTTTGCGCTACATGGCTACAGAACAGCCATTCGCACTTCAACTGGGGCAACCCCTTTCTCCTTAGTATACGGCATGGAAGCTGTTCTCCCCGTAGAGGTGGAAATTCCTTCGTTAAAGGTCTTGATGGAAACCAAGCTAGAAGAAGCTGAATGGGTCCAAACAAGGTTCGACCAACTGAATCTCATAGAGGAGAAGCGTCTGACGGCAATATGTCACGGACAACTCTATCAAAGGAGGCTCAAGAGAGCATTCGACAAGAAGGTCCGTCCTCGAGGATTCAAAGAAGGAGACCTAGTGCTCAAGAAGATATTACCTATCCACAAAGATCCCCGAGGGAAGTGGACTCCCAGCTATGATGGGCCGTACGTGGTAAAGAAAGCTTTCTCAGGCGGAGCCCTGATCATCACCACTATGGACGGAGAAGAGTTCCCACTCTCAATAAACTCCGATGCAGTCAAGAGGTATTATGCCTAAAAAAAGAAAAAAAAGAGAAAAAAGAGAGAGCTCGCTAAATCGAAAACCTGAAAGGGCGGTTTAGGCAATAGAGAGCATCCTGCTAGATTGAAAACCTGAAAAGGCGGTCTAGGCAAAAATTAAGGACATCAAAAAAGGAAATACACCCCGGTGGATTGAAAACTCGAAAGAGCGGTCCAGGCAAAAGTTAGGGGTTAACAAAAAAAAAGGCAATGACTGCAGCATCCAAGCTCCGGACAAGATTCAAGAGGAGAAGAATCGGTCTCATCAGCATCTTCCAACAAACAAAAATCTCGAAGTCATAAGGAAATAGCATGTGTTGTGCCAAAACCAACATTTTCTTTTTGTCTTTTTTCTTGTCTTTCTCTATCTCACTTCCCACTTTGTGTATTTTTTACCCATTCAAGAGGTCAAATCTGCATTGAATAAATTTCCTTTTTTGTTATTTTATGTTCTCAGTAGCGCATAAAATTTTGTTTTATTCATGATGAAAATGCTTTAAAACATGGGAAATAAACAAAAGAATTTTCTTCCAAAAAAAAGAGGAGAAAAAACAAACAAACATTGCTTTATTTTGAATCTTCGTGAATTCTGAAAGAATTGCGGTAATTCCCACCAAAATATTGCACCAAAGGACTTATGCTCCTTAGCAAAGGCAAGTGCGTAGCTCGTGGCACGCGGAGCGCAAAAACCCCCAAGGGTTAGGAGGAGCAGAATTCCCCAGTGAGCACCCTAAACATCCAAACACCAAACAAGGCTGGATATCGATCATGCTTCCAAAATGATCCTTATATCCCCATAAGCCAAACCTCATTGATATTCCCCAGGGAGTCTCAACCCCAAACAAAAGTCCAAATCATTATTGGCAAACCCACACAAATCTTCGGGCTTAGGCTCGAACTACACCGGTTTTGATCCCATTTGGGTATGTAGGCAAAGGACCTTGTCCTTCCAAACCGACCAACCAACAAAACAAACAAAAAGAGAAAGCCCAATTGTCATTGGCACAACCACAACCAAGACCGACTTTGCTCGGCACTCAACCAATCTCCCACACATCATGCATAACATAATTCATGCATCATGTCATTCATGCATGCATATACAAATCATTCATACCCATGCATTTCATATCATGCCATGCATCCTCAACAAGGATTCTCCAGCGAGTATCACATATTCACCAACATCCATCAAACATTCAACCAGGGGCACCTATTTAGGGTAAGACCACAGCTCGTTAGGAATCGATATTCAGAAGCAGTGCCTGAATAAGATCACCTAGCTTAGGTATCGACCTCTAGAAGCAGTACCTAGAATAGATCACCTCCCCCAGTGTATCGACCTTCAGTGTTAGCGGCTGAATAAGATCACAGCTCGTTAGGAATCGACATTCAGAAGCAGTGCCTGAATAAGATCACCTAGCTTAGGTATCGACCTCTAGAAGCAGTACCTAGAGTAGATCACCTACATCCATGTTCCCTCTCTAGAAGCAGTACCTAGAGTAGATCACCTACATCCATGTTCCCTCTCTAGAAGCAGTACCTAGAGTAGATCACCTACATCCATGTTCCCCCCTCTAGAAGCAGTACCTAGAGTAGATCACCTACATCCATGTTCCCTCTCTAGAAGCAGTACCTAGAGTAGATCACCTACATCCATGTTCCCCCTCTAGAAGCAGTACCTAGAGTAGATCACCTACATCCATGTTCGACCTCTAGAAGCAGTACCTAGAGTAGATCACCTCCCTCAACGTTCCACCTCTAGAAGCAGTGCCTAGAGAAGATCACCATCCTCAGGAATCGACTTCTAGTGACAGTGCCTAGATAAGATTACCTTCATCCCCCAGTGGATCTACCTCCAGTGTTAGCGGCTGGATACGATCAACCTTTTCCAACCATTGCATTTGCATTTCGCGAAGGACAAAATTCGGGTCCTTCTTTTTACTTAATTGATCTTCGCAAAGAGTTCATGAGATGCCCTCGGCACTCACGCACTCTATGCGAAGACACAATTAAGTAGGGGCAGCTGTAGTACCCTAATTTTGTCCTAAGCATTTTAAAACAAAAAAATCAAAAAAATCAAAGAGGGGAAAAAGTCAAAAGTCAACAAAAGTCAACAGAAAAGTCAACATTTTGAAAATGCTGACTTCGCACTGCGAAGGTCACTTCGCACTGCGAAGTCTGCGATTTTTCTGCAGATTTTTGGTTTCTTTGATTTAATTCCAGAATTTGCTGCATATCATTTCCATGATTATTTTAAGTAGCATTCATGGCTAATTGGGCCAAGCAAAACCAGAATTGAAGGACTTGCCATTAATGCCAAGGTTGGAAGCTTTTTCTTCCAACCTAGCATGTGACAAGCAAGTGGGCTTGCCCTTGGGCAGCTCTAGTCCCTCCCATGTGACCTGCTAACCACCACAAGGTTGCCAGCCACCTGCTTGAGGACTTTCCTCCTGCTTGCTCCCCCAAAAACCAGTCAAACCAGCTGGATTTCTCACTTGAAAAGCCATGAGTGCCTACTCTGTTTTTGCAGCAGCTTTTCACCTCTCACACCAGCCAATTATAGCCTTTTTCATCCCTCAATCTCTGCACATCACAGTGCACGTTTTCATTGATCAACCATTGAGATTGCAAGGATTGATCCCCAAGCATTAGCCAATTGCAATTCAGCTTTGTTCTTCATCATTACCTTCTAGAATTGGTTGAATTTGTGGCAAAAGTCAGGCTGAATCTTGCCCCTTGGTACAAGGCAAGGTTGCCTCTATCCATTAGCATTTAATGCAAAAGGATCCAGCTTGATCTTAGCCACAAAATCAGCTGAATTTTAGGATTTTGTAATGATGAAAAAGATTTGGTTTTGGCCTATAAATAGAAGGCAATGCCCAAGGATTCAAACACAATTAACACAGCATTTTCAAGAGCAGAAACTCTACTCATTTTAGCCTACAAACCTCCACAAACAACCAGAAAAAATCAATCCAACACAAAGCTTTACAAAAGTTCAAGTTCATCACCAATATCAAAAACCTTTGTGAAAGCCTTCAACCAAATCAAATCAAGTGCAGCTGGAGCTTTGCTGAGGAGTTCTGTAAGTTTCTAAGGCTTTATATTGCATTTACAATTGTGTTTGCATAGCTATTTTGGCTCAAACCATTTGATCCTAAAAAACCCCTTTTGAATTTCAAAGAAATCCCAAGGTTTTCAAAACATCAAAACTGGTTTGTCCAGCCTTTTTCACCCCAAAAACTCAAAGTTTTTCACCCACCTATAAGGTCCTGAGTGTGTTCAGAAGTTGTTTCTGAACAAAAGTTCAGAAACAGCTTCTGAACCCAAAATTTCGCATGCTTCGCAGTGCGAAGTCATGGTCGCAGTGCGACCATGACAGAACTCAGAATCTGAGTTTTTGTGTCAAAATGACCAATTTTTGAGGTTCTAGCCCCAGAGCTCAGAACCTAAGAGTTTTTAAGCCCATGTTCTTCAAACCATAACAAGGATTTTGCATAATTTTGACAAAATCACAAGTTCGTATGACCATTATGTGAATAACTTGCAAAACAAGTTATGTTCAAACTTTCAAAACCACATGAACAAACAAGCTATGTTCATCATTTCAATCTAAACTTGAACAATAAATATTGTTCATGATTTTCAAAACTCAAACATGAACATACGCCGAATACGTTCGCATTTTCGCAAAATGAGACGAACTTGTGCATTTTCTAGCAAATTTGCTAAACCTTCCCATTTTGGGTTTTCAAACCAAATGTTTTGACATACCTTGGGATTTCTAAAGGATTCAACCCAAAAACATGAATGAAAAAGGGATGGTGTGACGTATGTCTCTCCATCGCCCCGATTGTACGAATGCGTGACGTATGTCTCGTCGCTCGGACAATCGTCATTCCTTTTTCAATATGTACAACCCTAACCAAACCAAATCTTGGCCCCTTGTGGTCAATCCAAACCTTTTGGTCCCCCGTTGGCCATTAGACTCAACCCCTCGACTCGTTTGAGTCCACTCGGTCAATGTTTGACTTGTATGAGTCCATTGCACCTCTTTTGGTTCCATAGCGACCAATTAACCCTTTACCCTAACGGACGTACCTTTTAACAATTCTAATGCGATCCACGAACAAACGCTTAATAAGTCTCCAAGCGCGAGCATACAAGCTACGTTTAAATCGCAAGAATTCGGTTAAAACATCGTCCAATTAAAAACAACCAACACATGTACGTTTTTCTACCAAAGAACTACGTACGCTTTGAGTTCTCCGACTACCGGGAGATACGTAGGAGCAAGATCGACATCTTGTCAAGCGCAATAATAAAAAACTTTTTTTTCTTTCTTTCGTTTGTTTTTATCTCTTTTCCCCCCTTTTTATTATGTTTTTAACATGAATGAACATGCACGCAAAGTATTAAAAAAACAATTCAAGCTTTAACCAAATAGAAGGTTCCCGTTGAGTACAACGGACGTGAGGGGTGCTAATACCTTCCCCTTGCGTAACCGACTCCCGAACCCGACAATGGTTGCGATGACCTAATCCTTATCCTCATCGTCAAAAGGGTTTTATTATCGTTTCCCTTTACAACAAAAAAAACTTAAGGGTTTATCAACGTTCCCTTTACACAAAAACTTTGGTGGCGGCTTCACAAAGGCCCTCCGAGCGTTCGAGGACGTCCTCGGAGGATTTGCGCGTCTTTTTTCCCGAGGAAAAAAAACAAGGTGCGCACACCTGCTACCGGTGAAATTCCTATCATATCAGGCTAACACCGGACTCCTCTTTTCTTTTGTGTGGCTGCCCTCGCGGACGGTTACTTCACCGTTCCAGCTTAATCTGGAACCCCCTGTATACTAACTAACGAGCAGACATGAGACACATTATCTTTCTTGACTTTGATGTGCAGCTGCCCTCACGAGCGGTACTTCACCATTCCAGCATAAACCGGAACCCCCTGTATACTAACTGACGAGCAGATAGGAGACACATCTAGTCCTTTAATAATTTATTTCCCATTCTTTGAAATATTAAATCTTAAATGCTTGACCTATAAAAGGTTCTTAACTTAGAGTATTGAATCATCCTCATTAATTCTCATCTTATGTACTTCTAAGTACTTCTATTACTTTGCTATAGTTTGGCATAATTAATGCATTCTTAGGGAAGACTGTAACACCCCGATTTTTAAATATTAATTTATTGGTATTATTGTTATATAATATTAGTAATATTAATATTATTAGGAATTATCTGTTTGGTGTTTTCAAAATAAGTTGTTGGATTGTGGGTATTGAGAGAATAGATGAGTTAGCTAGTTGTTGAAAAATAGGAGATTAAGAGAAATTATGGAGAAAGGGATGTTTTTAGAAAAAATAAGAGTAGAAGTGTAATAGTAAAAAGGGGGGTTTGAATGAAGGAATTAAGTAGTGTTTTAATTAAATAGGATAGAAGGAGGTGTAAATAGTGAAGAGTAAACCCTTTAAATAATTATGAGAGAAACCTAGCCCTGTTAAAAGGTTATAAATAGAGGAGAGCATTAGAGAATTAGGGTTACAACAAACTGAGAAAAGATTAGATATCAAAGGAAAATTAGGGTTGTGGAGAAAAGAGGCAAGGAGGCATAGCGAGAAGAATCTGAGAGATTTTACCGTAGGAATATCAAATTCTGTAAACTAGAGGTAAGGGGGAGTCTCTATTCACCATAAGGGCTGTATGAACATATGGGTAGTGAAGGGTTTTGTTTTCCATTGTTTTTTTTATGATCTTTTAATGAATTCATGTTTAATCCGTGCTCTAATTTACTGATGTGATTTTGGATATATTATGGTCTCTGAATTCATTATTTTTATGCGTTAAATTCGTAGTTGATTTGTTGTTATGTTCTGTTTTGATTTCTTATGTGTTGCCTTAATTGTGTTGTTCTTTGTTTTTACGATCGTGTTTGAGTTAGTATGTGACTGTGATATTGTGGTTGAACTGGATACACTCTTATAATTCACTTTAATAGGTTGAAATATAATATCGACAATTTTTGTTGCGTACTTTCTAATAGCTCAAAAACTGTCTTTTTTTCCTTGGAGATATTTTCAAATCGATTTTTCAGGTGGAGAAAGTTCCTTCCATGTGTATGTTACCTGATGCTTTAGCCCATTATCCTCACACGAATTTCTAATAGCTTAATATGTTATGTTCTTTGTGTGTTCAGTGTCTACATTTTAAGCATATAATTTTTCACTATAAAACGTGTATTTAAGGCCTTCATGGTTAAAATAATATATATTGTGCCAGTATATACATGTCAATTAAAGAGTTGCTACTATTCTAGCTCAAATAATAAACTATAGATTTAAAGTGATTTTTATAGAGATAATTGTTATAATGAAAACTATTTCTACTATTTTATTTTAATGTGTTTGAGATAATATGTTTTAAATGAGGAATTATTTAACGATGTAATTAATGTGTGATTTTAAAGATGTGTTATATAAAGATGTGTTATTTGAAGATGTGTGATTTAATGATGTGTTATATAAAATGTGCTATTTGAAGATGTGTGATTTAAAGATGTGTTATATAAAGATGTGTTATTTGAAGATGTGTGATTTAATGATGTGTTATATAAAGATGTGTTATTTGAAGATGTGTGATTTAAAGATGTGTTATTTAAAGATGTGTAATTGTTGAGTCATACAAAGATGTGCATGTTGAGTCATTATTTAATGTTCATGCATTCATGGTCAGTCCGATTTAAAGACGTGATTTAAAGATGGGGGATAAATCAGTAACATACCTCTGATATCCAAAACCGGTACCACATGCATATAGAGTCGAGTTAGGGACATTGCATACATAACTGCAAGTCTATTTGAAGATGTGTAATTAAAAGATGTGTAACTATTTAAAGATGTGATATTCAATGATGTGCTCATATATGATTATGTGTGAATGATCAGTGTTTCTGTTAATGTCTACTTAATGTTATTACTTGTTTTTGAAGCTTACTTGTTGTTATAAGATATTGATTGATGCCTATTAATTTTATTAAATGAATGTTTATGATTAAATGTGAATAATACCTATCTGTGATGTATACATGCCTAACTGCAATTGATGATTATTTTATCTGAATCTATACATGTGTTTGTACCTCTCTTGTGTTGGATATATTCTCACCCTCTTAAATTGGACTGTACTCTCGCCGGGTACAGATTCACAGGAAGAAGATAATTAGTAGCAGTGAGTCTCAGATGATGGTGTTGGAGCCTTCTTATTTACTTTTGCCGCTTTTGGGAGTTTTATCGAGTCGTCGCTCTGAATAGTAACACTAGGGAATGGGGATTTATTTTATTTCAGATTTTGTTTTAGAATTCTTTCGAATTCAGTTTTGTTGTGGATTTTAAAGACGTGAAAAACTACTTTGATGTTTTGAGAACTTTTCCGCTGCGACGTTTTTAATTTAAATGAAGTATTTTTGGATTGATTAAGATGTGTAACACCCTTGCGTGTTTAATTATTTATTGAATTTTATTAGAAAATAAAATATGCGGTTTAGGGTGTTACAAAGACAACCTCCCAATACATAACTTATGAACTTATGGTCTTAGGCTTATCGTTCTCATAAGCCATTGCTTGGTATTGGAAACATTCCTATAACTATTTAAACTTTGATCTCTCAATCTTAAACAATTCACAATATTATAAAGTTATTGCATAATCCTTGTTCCTTATATTTATATCCATTAGGGAGCTTCTTGGATGAGTTAGAATGGTAGTTAATGTTTCTAAAATGTTTATGGAGAAAACAGATGTGAAAAACCTCGCCTACGCGCACCAGAACACCCAAAACAGCAAAGCTGTCAAGTGTTGTCCTGATGATGTCGCTATAGCCACGGCCTGTCGCTACAGCCACCGTAGGTAAAAGTCAAAAACATGCCTGCTCGCTTGTAGCGACGGCTGGTCGCTTGTAGCAACCGTAGGCAGAACTCAAATGCTGTCTGGTCGCTGTAGCGAGCTCCAGCTCGCTGTAGCGACCATGACAGGTCCAGAAAACCCAGAAAATGCAATTTTCATCATTCCAAACCATTCTAACACACCCAAGCTTCCCCAAAGGTATAAAAAGGATTTTCTTAAGCATATAAACAATTAAATCATAGCTGGAACAAGGAATTAGCAAATAACATCAATTAGGGCACTTTTACTAAAAATTACTCAAAGTATAAATACTCTCAAACTTACTCAAAACGGGTTCTATAACCCTAGGGAGCTCACCTAAACCTTGATTGGTGCTTGCTAAGCTCCGAACTTCAACCTTAGCTTATCCCCTTGATTCTTCCTTACTTCTCTTCCTATTTCCTCTTTTTGATGGATTGGTGAGAGTGAGGAGGGCGTGAGTTTGAGGGAGAGTGAGGGAGAAAAATCTGATTGGGAGAGTGAAGGGAAGGAAGATAAATGCAAGAAAAATATCTTGTCCCCTTCTTAAATAATTCTTCCATTCCCACTTAATTACTAAAATGTCATGCTTGCTCATCAATCTATTAACATCAATTAAAGTTACGTCTGAACGGAATATTACGCTTGCCATGTAAATAAATCCATTAACTGACAATTTACCAAATTGCCCCTTGCTTAAAACATCTCTGATGCATCGTCTCAATACTGATAAATATTAAAGTCTTAAGCAGGATATTACAATCTACCCCCCTTAAAGAAATTTCGTCCTCGAAATTTAGATTCCTCTTGAAATCACATATTAAAAGAATTCTTAATACTTGGTTCCCTATTAGCCAATTATCTGCTTAACGTGTTTATCGGAATCCCATGGTTTCCAACTCTATAATTCGAAAGTACTCGGCATTCTCTTCTTTAACTAAAAGGATTGACGTATATTACATAATTCTTACGTAGCAGGGTATGCGGTTGTCTGAACCAATTTACCCGACTCACTTAGTTATGCTTCTTGTACATGCACTTCTTGCAAAATCAAATTGAAGTTATTCAGTCCTAACACTTGTTCTGAATCTTATAAATCCCTTCATAGTCCATGCAATCTTACTTTGACGACATTAGGTCGTTCTTATTATCCTCAGATATTCCCACTCTTCAATGGGTTTCTTGCACTGCATTTATTTCCCATGAATTATTATCTTTATCTTTCGTCTCATACGACGACATCTTACTTATAGACCTACATCATACCTTTCCATATAGAATCATTCTTACACCGAACGTCTGATATAGTGTACTCACATGCATATGCAAGGATTTTTTTCCAACTTCATTATTATTCTAGGTACAAATAGGAGTTTCACCTCTAGCACCTGCTCCTTTCTTCCTGACATCACGATGTGCTGCTTATCACAATCGCAATCATTACCCTCACTATGAAATTCTCAAAGATTTGCGGAATTCTTACAGATTACTCGTACTCCGCTACAGCTAGTCTATGGCGTCAACGCGTATCTCAATAACTTAGGGATCATACTTCATACTGGGAGTTTGCTAATCTCCCATCATTCTTGTCACTACTTATTCTCGAATTCTTGCCGTAGCATAAATATTTTCTATACCGATAATCCAAAACTCATAGGAGTTTAGCCCAAGCGATGAGTGGTGTAAACCGTCTCACATAACATTATATTACAATTTAAAGCACATAGCTTACATACATGATTAAGTACGTGTACACTACTAATGAGTACACTGCACGTCGTATTATCTTTGTCCGACTAATGGGACATCATTCTTGGTCTTAACATATTTGAGACACTACCACATCAATTGGGAATCTTTTCTTACTCTTAACTTATTTTGTAACATCCGGGATTTGCCTTTCAACTGGCTTGCCAGGTTTGCCCCGCCAATGTTACTCGTGTTTATTTCTTAAGTGTACAACAACCTATAACATAAATTATGGTTACAATCTCTCAGCATCGTAAACTTTTTTTCTCATTCTGGACGTCGAGTTCAAGATCCTTGAATATTCTTAACTAAAACGCGTTCGGTATACACAACCCTGTTCTGATTGGCATCTTCTCACTTAAACATTACTAGATGCGTACCTTAGTGACTTATACATGTCACATAACTGAAAAGGAAAGGCTACACTACTATCTGAGTAGCATAAACACCGTCCAATATGTACACATTACTAAACTTAACCCGGTATATGCGACTTGTCAACTTAGCGTGGGTACAATGTGGAATAACTTACATGCCACTGCATTGTCGCTTCTGACCAATGCTTCGCTTCCATATTACTTCGCAACCACATCCTTTACTGTTGTTGCCTCATGAATAATCCTTTCTTGGCTGAACTTACTCTTCAGGTCTACCTGAAATTATGGAGCTAAAATAGCTGGGTTACCTTACTAGCGGTAACTTCATTCACTTAAAACTTAACCTAGTAGGAACACATTCTTCTTATATCTTACCACATACTCTTAAACTATTTCGATATTCCTTTTCTCATGGGATTCGAGGTTTGAAGTATTCCTCAACTTAACTTCCACAAATTTCTATTAAAACTTGTGATATGTTCAAGTCGTCTCTACTTACTGCTATTCCGTATTATAAGAATTAAGCACTTAACATCTTCTCGTTCTCTAAGCTTCAGCTCAGCATTATTCATTAATTCATTCTTGGATTGCTACTCCGCTGCGCAACTCTGATTCTTAACAATTCTAGTCAAGATTTGGAGCAATACACCACTATTGTCACATAAAATTTCGTCGACCAATCCTTTCCCTCTATCACTTTGTAATTACCGTAACAAAACCATCTGACGTTATCATTTCTATTGTGGCCTAAATTATCTGCTTAACTTACGGATTGGTCATCTCCTGACTTTGTGTTTCCTTTCGGACATAAACCTCATACTTACTTTCGCAATAATACGCCAAAACCTGTAAACGGTTTTCAGCAACTGTTACGAGCCTAACAATGCTCCTATCAACGGCTCATACTCTGGTTCTAACTTTACTCTCCATATCCTGAATTCCGTAACCATCTCTTGGTCAACACATCATATAATCATTAAACATTGTGGAAACCCGATTGAAAGCATGCTTGAGGCAACTTAAATTCACACACAATCACTTGTGGCAACTTCTAAAAACGACTTATGGGTTCTGGAGGTTCACATCTTTCATACACTGAATCCAATGAGGGTTCAAGTCCCATTACTAATCGTTCCATCTTATCCGTAAGGATTTCATACCCATAATCTTTCCGAGACAACTTCGGTCTCTATTGTCTTAACATATCTCTTAGGTTACCCCTCGAGTTTCTCTGGAACTATCCGTTTTCAAATAGATTCAAGCTCTGGCCGGCTCTCTTGTACACCCAAACATAGGTTACGTCTCTTCGAGAACCCGATTATTTGATCTTAAACTTCTGCACTTATCATTATCTAATGGATTCCTCCACTAACTTGTTATTGTATTCACAATTCAATCTTGATCTTATTAGCCGAATGATTCTTCATATAATTGAACAACCCCAAAGTCTGTACATTCTACCACCTTTGAAGCATACTATCATAAGGTAATCACTTCCGGCTTTCCAAAATAATTGTATAAGGAAATCCATCAATTGAACATATAACTTCTTACATTAACCACAACATTACTTGCGTACTAGTGCCGAACTTCCTGAAGATAAAACCTCAAAATACTTCCCGGCTAAATTTCCGATTATTCTTCAAAATACAGATCTACCTGTAGTACCCCAATTTTGTCCTAAGCCTTTTAAAATCAAAATAAAAAAAAATCAAAGAGAGGAAAAAAGTCAAAGTCAACCAAAGTCAACAAAAAAGTCAACATTTCAAAAATGATGACTTCGCATTGCGAAGGTCACTTCGCACTGCGAAGTCTGCAATTTTTATGCAGATTTTTGGTTTCTTTGATTTAATTCCAGCTTTTGTTGCACATCATTTGCATATTTATTTTAATCAGCATTCATGGCTAATTGGGCCAAGCAAAACCAGAATTGAGAGACTTGCCATTAATGCCAAGGTAGGAAGCTTTTTCTTCCAACCTAGCATGTGACAAGCAAGTGGGCTTGCCCTAGGGCAGCTCTTGTCCCTCCCAAGTGACCTGTTAACCACCCCAAGGTTGCCAGCCACCTGCTTGAAGGTTTTCTTCCTGCTTGCTCCCCCAAAAACCAGTCAAACCCAGCTGGTTTTTCACTTGAAAAAGCCATGATTGCCTACCCTGTTTTTGCAGCAGCTTTTCACCTCTCACACCAGCCATATATATCCTTTTGCATCCCCAAATCTCTGCACATCACAGTGCACGTTTTTATTGATCAACCATTGAGATTGCAAGGATCAATCCCCAAGCTTGGCCAATTGCAATCCAGCCATGTTTCTCATCATTTCTATCCAAAGACCTTTGATTTTGTGGCTGAAATCAGTCAAACCTTTAACCCTTGGCACAAGGCAAGGTTGCCTCTATCCATTAGCATTAAATGCAAAGCCAAATAGCCTGAATTTAGCCAACAAAATCAGCTAGGTCCTATGGATTTTCATCATTACTTGAGATTGCATTTTGGCCTATAAATAGAGATGCAAGGCAAGATGCAATGCAGCATGAATTGAGCAGTCAATACAGCAATTCAAAGAGCAAATACACACAAAGAAACACTTGCAAACAACCAGCAAAAAAACCAATCAAACCCAAAGCTTTGCCAAGTTCAAAGTTCATATCCAATATTCAAAAAACCTTGCAAGAACCTTCAACCAATCCAAATCCATTGCAGCTGGAGCTTTGCTAAGGATTTCTGTAAGTTTCTAAGCCTTTGTCTTGCATTTTCAATTGTGCTTGCATAGCAATTTTGTCCAAAACCATTTTGTTCTAAAAAACCCCTTTTGAATTTCAAAAGAAATCCCAAGGTTTTCAAAACATCAAAACTGGTTTGTCCAGCCCTTTTCATTGCAAAAACTCAAATCTTTTCACTCTCCTAAAAGGTCCTGAGTGTGTTCAGAAGTTGTTTCTGAACAACAGTTCAGAAACAGCTTCTGAACTCAAAAATTCGCATTGTTCGCAGTGCGAAGTCATGGTCGCAGAGCGACCATGACAGAACTCAGAATCTGAGTTTAGGTGCCCAAATGGCCAATTTTTGAGGTTCTAGCCCAAGAGCTCAGAACCTAGGAGTTTTAAAACCCATTTTATCCAAACCTATTCAAGGATTTTGCATAATATTGAAAATTCGCAAGTTCGGGTAACACTTCTTTGGGTAACTTGCAATACAAGTTATGTCCCCAAACTTTCAAAACAATTTGAACAAACCAGCTATGTTCATCATCTTTCAAATTAAAACTTGAACAATAAACATTGTTCATGATTTTCAAAACCCAAGGGTGAACATACGCCGAATTTGTTCGCTTTCCAAAACCGTTCGCAAAACGAGCCGAACTTGTGCGTTTTCTAACAAATTGTCAAAATCTCTTCATTTTGGGTTTCAAACCAAATGTTTTGATAAACTTTGGGATTTCTAAAGAAATTCAACCAAAAACTTGAATGAAAAAGGGATGGTGTGACGTATGTCTCTCCATTGCCCCGATTGTACGAATGCGTGACGTATGTCTCGTCGTTCGGACAATCGTCATTCCATTTTTCAACGTACCCAACCATAACCAAACCAAATCTTGGCCCCTTGTGGTCAATCCAAACCTTTTGGTCCCCCGTGGCCATTAGATTCAATCCCCCGACTCGTTTGAGTCACCCCGGTCAATGATCGACTCAATTGAGTCCATTGCACCCATTTTGGTCCCAACGCGACCAAATCGAACCCTCTTACCCAACGGACATGTTTTACCTATTCTAAGCGCGATTCGTAAACAAACGCTTAAGCCTCCCATGCGCGAGCATACAAGCTATACGCTTAAGTCTCCCATACGCGAGCATACAAGCTACGTTTAATCGCAAGAATACGGCTAAAACATCGTTCATTTAAAAATAACCAACATATGTACGTTTTTCTACCAAAGAACTACGTACGCTTTGAATTCTCCGACTACCGGGAGATACGTAGGAGCAAGATCGACATCTTGTCAAGCACAATAATAAAAACTTTCTTTTTCCCTCGCATCATTTTTTTTTCCCTTTCCCTTTTGACATAGATAATCATGCGCGCAAAACATTTAAAAACAATTTAAGCTTTAGCCAAATAGAAGGTTCCCGTTGAGTACAACGGACGTGAGGGGTGCTAATACCTTCCCCTTGCGTAACCGACTCCCGAACCCGACAATGGTTGCGATGACCAGTCCTTTTCCTCATCGTCAAGGGTTTTATTATCGTTTCCCTTCAAACAAAAAACTTAAGGGTTTATCAACGTTCCCTTTACACAAAAACTTTGGTGGCGACTTCACAAGGCCCTCCGAGCGTTCGCAGACGTCCTCGGAGGATTGCGCGTTTTTTAAACGAGGTGCGCACAGCTGGCGACTTCACTGGGGACCCTTTTCCCACTAGCGAGTCAAGCCTAACCTATTTGGCTTTTAAGCCAATTGTTTTTATTTTTATTTGCGCGCCATGCTTTTATTTTATTTATCCATGTCATATCTATGCTTTATGTTTATAAATGCTTTATTTTGCTTTACATTCATATTATATATATCAAATGCGGGGGTTACTTGAGCGATGTTACTCCACATTGTTCGGGTTAATGCCGGACGTGTGAGGCTCTCTACCCGAGCTTGAGAAAAAAACTAAGTTAGAATGGCGGTTGTGAGCGGAAGCCCGCGTTGACGTATGTCCGTGAGGTAGGATGCCCAACCCCGCTTAGAGGAGATTTTCACGTGGAATTAATTGAAGTCATGTCGACGTATGTCCATAGACAACCCTAATTCCATGTGAGATCTATGACTCTAGGGACCTCTTCTCAGGAAATTTCACCTTTAGAGCCTACACGTGAGGATGGGGGGAAGTTCCGAACCTTCATAAACCATACCCTTGCATATCATTTGCATTCATGAAAGTAATTTTCGCATCATTTTGCTTTATAGGAATTTAAAAAAAGAGCAACCAAATATTAGCAAAAAGAAATATGGATTCCGGGAATAAAAATACGCTCGCCTTCAAGATTAAAGCTCCTAGGGTGGAAAGTTTATTAGCTCTAAGTAAAAGGCTCTCTTCGGTCAACAAGAGTATTTTCGAGGCAAGCTATGGGCTAATCCTTGATCTCCTACCCGTGAGAATAGATTCAACGGCCTTAACCACTTTGGCGCAATTCTTCGACCCACCTCTACGGTGCTTCACATTTCAAGACTTCCAACTAGCGCCAACTTTGGAAGAGTTTGAGAAGATTTTGGGTTGTAGCATGAAGGGCCATGAACTCTATCTCGGTCCGGGAAAAGACCCCACATTAGAGGCCATCGCCGAATCCTTATACCTTGACACCCAAGAAGTAGCATCTAACTTGGAAGTAAGAGGAAACCTTAAGGGATTTTCAAGAAAGTTCTTGGAGGCCAAAGCTCGGGAGATGTTAGCCAACAAAGAGGGAGGAGCGTTCCACGCCATCCTAGACCTCTTAGTCTACGGGATTGTCTTATTCCCCAACATGGACGATTTCATAGACTTTCCGGCTTTAGAGGTATTTATGACTAAAAATCCGGTTCCCACAATTTTGGCGGATTTTTATCATACCCTCTACTCTAGGCATGAACAAGCAAGGGGACGCAAAATTTCTTGTTGTACTCCCGTGGTGCAAGTTTGGATGATGTCCCACATGCCAAGAAACCGAGACTTTGTGGAAAACCGGGCCAAGCTCAAATGGTCGCAACGGATGACAACCCTCGCCGAGAAGGACATCCATTGGTTTTCGCCAAATTTAGAGGGCCCGGAAATCATCCTCAGTTGCGGGGACTTCCCTAATGTACCCCTCATTGGTACTAAGGGATGTATTAACTAAAATCCGGTCCTCTCTCTCCGACAACTAGGTTTTTCAATGGAAGATAAACCCAATTACCTTTTGTTGGAAGCTTTCTTCTTAAGGGAAGGCGATCAAGACCCGGCATTGCTAGAGAGAATCCGGGGAGCATGGAGCCAAGTGCACAAAGGAAGGGTCGGCAAGAGAAACTGTGTCGCCAAACCCCTTTATACTCAATGGGTGAAGGAGAGGGTCAAAGCAATCAAGTTACCCTTTGTGGTCATAAGCCCTCCAAAACCTCCTGCACCTAAACCTATTGCAACCATTCCCAACAAAGAAGTGGAGGAACTCAAAGCTAAAATTCAAGAACTCCAAAACAAAAACGGAGACTTAGAATTGAAGCACCTCCAAGCTTTAGGAGAAATCACTAGGACGAAGAGAGATAGAGATGAAGTGACAAATTCTCTCCTAGTGTGCCAAAAGCGGCTAAGAATCTCCGAAGGGAAGAGAGATTGGATAGGAGGCGGCTTGGTTAGTGCGGATGCCAACCTTGTGGCCAAGGACGAAGAGTTGGAAAGAATCTTGCATTCCAACCAAGAGCTCAAGAAATTCGGCGAACTAGCCATTGAAGCTCAACGGAAATGGAGATTGAAATTTCAAGAGAAAAATCAACAGCTCCAAGAAGTAGTTAAAGACTACAAAGAGCAGCTTCAAGCCGAACGCGTCCAACGGCAAAGACATGAGAGCCTTTCTCATCAAGGGAGGCTAAAATGCAATCGTCTCGAAGCGGACATCAAGAAATTCGATGAATACTTCGACAAGATTGCAAGAGCTCACGGGGACCATATTGCACAACTACATGATGAAATTAGAAGTGCAAGAGTCAAGCTAGACCAGCGCAAGGAAGTGATTGAGTGTGTATGGCAAGACGCCACCCGATTAAGTGAGGATTTCACTAAATTGGTTGCATTCTCGAATTTGGTAATCACCCAACTTCCAAAGAGGCTAGCGGAGGCCGAGATGGTCATGCCCTACTTTGTCATCCCTATGGAGATCCAGAAGTTTATGCAGTTCTGCAAGGACACCATAGATTTCTATAGGGAGGAGATGAGCAAAGCCGAGAAACGAGCGGCTATTTGATTTGTAATAGCATTAATTACACTTTGTAAACAAATGTTATTTAATCAAATATATTTTGAAGCATAATCAATTTCCCGGTCTTTAATATTTCGAATTGCTAATATTAATTGTGCACCTTTAAATTCCTTCATAAAGCAAAATAAAAAAAAACGCATATTTTGCATACTCATCGCATACATACATCCACATGCATCTTCATGCATTTTTTAAAAAAAAAAACTCATTCATTTCCCTAAAAACAGTTCAAAGCAATCATAGCCCGAAAACCCCGAAAGCCCTCGGTCCAAGAACCAGATCTCCAACACTCGTACGGAACACGAGCTAACAAACAAAGGATCATGGACAATTTGGAACAAACTCAAGCGGCTTTGAGAGAAGAGGTTGATGGAATGAAGGGGAAGATGGATCAGATGCTAGAGTTAATGCAAACTCTATCGGCCCAAGAAAGTAATCCTCGCCCAGTAACGGACGCGGCCAATGTGCAATGGCCTCTTTACGGTTTACCTGTGGATTATACCCCACCATTTGAAAATGAGGGCCATGGACCACCTCCACCACCGCTCACAATCCCCGTAAGGAATGAAGAGTGTCGTCCTCAAAGAACTTCCACTACTCAGCATGAGGTGATTTCCCACGATGTGGAAAATAATCAGCCAAGGCAGTCTGCTCCCGACACCACCCACCAAAACAATGATACCACCCAAATGTATCGAGTTTTGGAAGAAAGGTTGAAAGCTGTCGAAGGACTCAGTTCATACGGTGCCCACAACGCTTTGGACATGTGCCTAGTGCCCGACGTGGTAATCCCTCCGAAGTTTAAAGCACCGGATTTCGAAAAGTACAAGGGAATACAATGCCCTCGGAACCATCTACGGATGTTCTGTAGGAAGATGGCAGCCTACGCAATGAACGAGAAGCTCATGGTGCATGTGTTTCAAGATAGTTTAAGCGGAGCATCATTGGATTGGTACATGCAACTTGAGCGTACCCATGTCCAAACTTGGAAGGATCTAGCCGATGCTTTCCTAAAGCAATACAAATATAATTTGGACATGGCTCCGAATAGGATGCAACTGCAAAACCTCCTACAAAGAAGCAATGAGTCCTTCAAGGAGTACGCTCAACGGTGGAGAGAATTAGCTTCTCGTGTACAACCACCATTATTGGAAAGGGAGCTTGTCGACACCTTTATGGGCACACTTCAAGGCCCATATTACGACAAAATGATTGGAAGCACATCTTCCGGCTTTTCCGATCTAGTCATGGTCGGTGAAAGAATAGAGGACGGAGTAAAGAGGGGAAAGATCCAAGGCCCTTTAGAAGCTCAAATTGGAGCTAGGAGACCCCCTAGCAACTTTCACAAAAAGAAAGAGGGGGAAACGAATGCTGTTCTAGTGGGACCATCTTGCCCACCACCAAATCAAATGCCTCACTACCACTATCCTTATGTGGCAGCAGCAACGGCTCAAGGGCATTACTCACCTCAAGTAATTCCCACAACTCCCCCACGACAACCGGCAGTGTTGCCTCAACAAAATCAGCAGCAACAACAAGGCGGGTACCCACCAAGAAACCAAATGGGCCCGAGGAACAACTACAACAATAGACAGTTCGATCCCGTACCCATGCCATACGGTCAGATCTTGCCGTATTTAATTCAAAAGGGCATGGTCGAGATAAAACCACTACCAGCTTTGGTGCCACCATATCCACCTTGGTATAATCCCAACGCAAGATGCGAATACCATGCGGGATCCCCGGGGCACAATATTGAAGGATGTAAAGCACTCAAATACAAGGTCCAGAGTCTCATTGACAAGAAGCTGTTATCCTTCAAAGAGGAGAACCCCAATGTAAAAAATAACCCATTGTCGGGGCATGTGGGTCCCTCTGTAAATGCGGTGGAAGAACAAGAGGACTTTGGTCCAATCAAGAAGGTAGCCAATGTTAAGACCCCCCTGTCAATCATAAGGGAGCGTTTAACCGGTTTTGGTTTGTTCGAGGAAATGCACGCCAACTGTGAAGCATGCAAAATCAACCCGGACAAGTGCGGAGAGTTGAAGAGTTGTCTTCAAGAGCTAATGGACCAAGGTTGGATCCAAATGGGCTATATAAAGGACGGCATGGACGTTGCTACCTTGGAGTCTCACGACCCAAAACCTCTCGAAATCCCTTACCAAAGGAGAGAGTTACCAATGCCTATACAGCCCATAACATTCCACGTACCTGCACCCTTCTCTTTTGAAAGCACGAAGAGAGTACCATGGAATTACCAACCTGTGGCCTATGTGGAAGGAAAACCACTAGCCAAAATTGAGCCCAGCATCACTAACATTACCGGTGTTGGAGGAATAACCAGAAGTGGTAGAGTCTTCGCTCCGAAAGAACTCGGGAAGACGCCAGCCGTACTACCAGGAGAGCCGCTCAAAGAAAAGAGCGTGGAGGAAAAGGAGAACCAAGCGGGGCCCTCTCAAAAGGCAACCCCGCAAAAAGAGGCCGAAGAGTTCCTAAGGATAATCCAAAAGAGCGAGTATAAAATCATTGACCAGCTAGGTCAAACTCCCTCCAAGATCTCCATGCTATCCCTACTACTAAGCTCGGAAGCACACCGAGAAGCATTGCTGCGGATCCTCAGTGAGGCACATGTCACCAAGGACATTCCTGTGGACCAATTTGGCGGGATAGTCTGAAATATTACCTCAAGTAGGTACCTGGGTTTCAATGGCGATGAGCTACCCGACGAGGGGCATATTCATAACCGCGCATTACATATCTCTGTGAAATGCATGGACCATATCCTCTCTCGAGTGTTAGTGGACACGGGGTCATCTTTGAACGTCATGCCCAATGTAACGACCCTATTTTCGTATATTATATTTTTATATATTTTATTTTATGGATTTGCATTTATAAATATATTTTCTAGTAATCGAGGAATAATTATTTAGCGCGAAGATAAGTTGTAATCGAGTTTTTAAGGTTTTGGGCCAAGAGGATGAATAGTATTGGGCTTTTGGGGTTTATGAGTAGTAATGATCAAGTGGATATGATAGTAGTGAGCTTGGATTGGATTGAAAGGCTAGGATGAGTCCTTGAGAGTTAGTAAGGATGGATGGCCAAGATTAATTGGATTGGATTATAAGAGATTATCACAAAACTTTTTGAAACACTATTCATTGCTTTTGGAGAGGAAGAAAACGTGGAAGAAGAGAAGGAGAAGAGTAAGAGAAAGCTAGGGCAAGTGAGCAAGGAGAAAGCTTGAGTTGCTAGAGATTTTGAGAAGGTAAGAGAGTTGGTATTACTTGATCACAAGTGATTAAGAGAAGGGGAGAATGTCTATTTCTCCATCCCAAACTTCTCCTTCACTTTGTCTAGGTTTTGTTAGGAAGTTTTTATGGTTTTAAAGTTGTTAATGATTATGTTTTGCTTGCTTGAGTGCTAAGTGATGTTGCTAGCATGATTTGTTGAAGTTATTGTGTTGTGAATTCATAAGAAAAGTTATGAAAAGTTTAGTGTTTTAAACCCTAATTTCTATGCTAGATGCAATCCTTGCTTGTGGTTGTTTTTAAAGGATGTTTTATGATGGAAAGTTGTTTTTAACATGTTCTGGAAGTTGGGTAACCTTGAATGGGCTAAAATGGTGGAAAAATCACATTTTTACATGACTGTGTACTGATACGGTCGCTTGTAGCGACCAGGCTCGCTTGTAGCGACCAGACAGGATAATTCCCTGCCTATCTGCGCTTGTAGCGACCACACTGGCGCTTGTAGCGACCAGGCTCGCTTGTAGCGACCAAAGGCTCGCTTGTAGCGACCAACCCTGAACAGGCCAACTTCGTTGAGTTGTTCTGGAGGTCCTGGTGCGCGCGGGGATGGCTTTTTGCTATTACATTTTTATAATATGTTTTGGAAACCTTGCCCACCATTTTAATTCATTCTTAATACTTCCTAAAGATTATTTATTCAAGAAAGGTTGAGTAAACCCTAACATAGTGGTTTTTGTGTGCATATGTGTTATATATGTTTGAAATGGATAAGTTATCCAAAGTGTGTGGGTCTTCCTTTGAAACCCTTATGTGTGAGATTTGGATATGATTTGATTGGTTTATTTGAGATTGTGGACATGGTTGAGTATATACATGTTTGTATTATGATGTGGCCATGAGCGCCTAGTGTTTGTGTTTGTTGTTGTTGTTGTGATAATTATCAGAGTGCTGATAATTTAGTGTTGTGTTTGTTGATGTTGTTGTGATAATTATCAGAGTGCTGATAATTAGTTGTATTAGTAAGTATCATATATTTACTAAGTGAATCATCATGCATTTCATGATTGTATGATATCCGTGTGCGGATAAGAAATCCAAGAGTGCTTGGTTATCAAGAGTGCTTGATATTATCAAGAGTGCTTGATAAGGATATAAGTTTATCCAAAATGATTTGGTACCACATGCATCAGTGAATGCATTTTGAGGCATGCATCCTTTGTGACATTATGTGTGCATAATGGTTGTTAAGTGGTAATTGTCATTGATGAGTTTGTGCATTGTCAATTACGTGTTGTGTTATGATTATGTATAATAATGTATTATTTATACATGTTTATTGGTTGTGATACTAACACTCTCTGTTTTGTGTTATTTGCTGGATCTTTGGGGATCCAGATTATCAGGTTGGCGAGGCTATCGTTGAGGAATAGCCCTTTGCTGTCTAGGAGCTTTTGTAGTGGTGAGGGCATAGCTTAGCTATCCTTACATTTTTGGTACTAGGTGTTGTATCCTAGTTAGAGTCTAGGGCTCTGATATTTGTAACACCATTTTGGATATCTAAACGTTTACGTATAGATTTGGCAATAGTCTTTGTTGTAGAATTGCCTCTTTTGAAAATCTTATGTATATATTTTTGTATATATATATGCAAGCTTGGTTTTAAGCTGTGTTTGTTATTTTTCCGCTGCTGTTTGTGAATCAAATATATTTTGATTTTTGTTGATGTTTATGAAAATGCGTTTTCATCATGTTGTAACTTCCTATGTCCTTAACGTTTTCTTTATTAAAGTTAATAATCGGCGGTTAAGGGTTAGGGTGTTACACCCAAGACTACCCTCCTCAAACTATCATGTGAAGGAACAGTAATGAAGCCCAGCGCCTTGGTCGTAAAAGCTTTCGATGGGTCAAGAAGAGCCGTCGTAGGGGAGATCGACTTACCAGTCCAAATCGGGCCTAAGGTTTTCACCATAACCTTCCAAGTCATGGATATTAATCCAACTTACAGTTGTCTTCTCGGACGACCATGGATTCATGCGGCCGGAGCCATCACCTCTACCCTACACCAGAAACTTAAGTTCATCATTGATAACCAAATGATTGTAGTTTCCGGGCAAGAGGACATGATGGTAAGCCATCTCTCGTCATTCCGTTATATAGAAACGGACGAAGAAGCTGTGGATGTTCCATTCCAGTCTTTGGAAGTGGCGAATGTCGTGACTTTGAGCTCAAAGCCCAAGAAAGAGGATAGGACAGCCATGTCATCATGGAGGGCAATAAGAGAGGCCCTAGAAGAGAGCCGACCTGCCGGATGGGTCAAATTAGTGGACATACCGGAGAAGAAAAATCGCTTCGGTTTGGGATATCATCCATCAGCCGAAACTTCCTCAAAGCCTCCAAAGCAAGGGATCCTCCCCATTTCGGAAACATTCATCAGTGCGGGATTTATCAATGAAGATCAAGTGGCTCTACTTGAAGACATAGATGAAGACGTGCCTGATTTGGTGTACCGTTGCGCTTCGGATGAAGCTTTGAACAATTGGAGGGCTATCGCAATTCCCGAGATCATTACCAAGATCAAGTAATAAACCATGTTTGTTTTACTTTTAAAAAAAAAAATCATTTAGCTCTGCCCAAGGCAAATGATTAGTCGTGTGGGGCCCCATGTTTTAAAGTTATTTTCAATCATGAATAAAATCACTCTTTTATGTTCATTTGAGTCTTTTTCTTTTTTGCATTTGTTTTAAAAAAAATTTTTTTTTACAAAAAGCCTAAAAAAAAATCATACTCATGCAGATCTACAAATCCACCCTCCAAAAACAACACTGCCTTAATCCCTTATGACTTCGATTTCCCGATTAATCAAACGGAAGATGATGAAGAGGATGATTACGAACCGCCTGAAGAATTGTCCAGACTTGCAAATCAAGGGGATAGGGTAATACAACCTCACCAAGAATCAGTTGAAAAGGTCAACTTGGGGACCGAAGAGGATAAGAAAGAGGTCAAGATAGGAGCCTCCCTGCATGAGGATGTGAAAGGAAAGTTGATTAAGCTTCTGCAAGAGTACGTGGACGTATTCGCTTGGTCGTATCAAGACATGCCGGGTTTAGACCCTAACATCGTTGTACATAAGCTGCCACTCAAGCTGGAATGCCCGCCAGTGAAGCAGAAATTGAGAAGAACTCGACCCGATATGGCTCTCAAGATCAGAGAGGAGGTCAAAAAGTAATTCGATGCCGGCTTCTTAGCCGTAACCAAGTATCCAACATGGGTTGCCAACATTGTGCCAGTTCCAAAGAAGGATGGCAAAGTTAGAATGTGTGTGGATTATCGGGACTTGAATAGAGCAAGCCCAAAGGATGCTTTCCCGCTACCGCATATTGACATATTGGTGGACAACACAGCCCAATTCTCAGTCTTCTCCTTTATGGATGGCTTCTCAGGATATAACCAAATCAGGATGGCTCCAGAGGACATGGAGAAAACCACATTTATCACCCCGTGGGGGACATTCTGCTATAAGGTAATGCCTTTCGGATTAACAAATGCCGGGGCAATATACCAAAGAGCGATGGTAACTCTTTTCCATGACATGATCCATAAGGAAATTGAGGTCTACGTCGACGACATGATTGCCAAATCCCAAACGGAGGAGGATCATCTAGTCCATCTACAAAAGCTTTTCGAACGCCTAAGAAAATTCAAGCTGCGCTTAAATCCTAACAAGTGCACATTTGGCGTTAGATCCGGAAAGTTATTGGGTTTCATCGTCAGCCAAAGAGGTATCGAAGTGGATCCTGACAAGGTAAAGGCTATCCAAGAGATGCCAGCACCAAACACCGAGAAAGAAGTCCGGGGTTTCTTAGGAAGATTGAACTACATCTCTAGGTTCATCTCACACATGACAGCTACCTGCGAACCAATCTTCAAACTGCTAAGGAAAAACCAAGCCGTTCATTGGAATGAGAATTGCCAAGAGGCGTTTGACAAGATCAAACAATACCTGCAAGAACCACCAATTTTAATACCTCCGGTTCCGGGTAAACCCCTCATTTTATACCTAACCGTACTTGAAGGATCAATGGGTTGTGTGTTAGGACAACAAGATGAAACGGGAAGAAAAGAGCACGCAATCTACTACCTAAGCAAGAAGTTTACCGACTGTGAAACAAGGTATACTTCACTTGAAAAGACTTGCTGCGCTTTAGCATGGGCTGCTCGACGCCTAAGGCAATACATGTTGACCCATACAACTTGGTTGATATCAAAGATGGATCCCATCAAGTACATCTTCGAAAAGCCTTCCCTCACAGGGAAGATAGCCCGTTGGCAAATGCTGCTGTCTGAGTACGACATCCAATACGTTGCTCAAAAAGCCATCAAGGGGAGTGTTTTATCCGAGCACCTTGCTCACCAACCATTGGAGGATTACCAACCCATACAATTCGACTTCCCGGATGAAGATGTCGTAGCTTTGAATGACGAAAAGGTCACAAACGATGATGAAGGGCCAGAACCGAGAGCTCGATGGAAGCTCACTTTAGACGGCGCCTCAAATGCCATGGGGTGTAACACCCCGTTTTCCCAACTTGAAAATTTCATTTAAAATAAATCAGAGTTTCAACCTTGACGGGATGTCGCACTTCGTTTACAATTTATAAATAGGATAATTTGCTATTTATTTCAAAACAGACTTTCAATAACGTCAAAAACCATCGCAGCGGAAATTCAACTTCATAATTAAATCTAAACATCATTAGGCACAAGGCCACATCAAAAACAACGTAGTTTAAAAACTCCACTAAAATGTGGTTCAACATCAGTTTGAAATTAAAATACATAGCACATGAATTCATCAAAAAGTTTCCCATCCCGTTACATATCAGAGCGACTCCTAATGACACGAGGAATCAACTCACTTCAGCGATTACTCCTGGTTATCTGCACGTTACCCACGTGGAGGCAACATTCAAACAGAGGGGTGAGATTCACATTCAATAAACATAAGTACATAATTCATAAAGATGAATTAACATTTCACATAAACATCATCAAACAACACCATCAGATCTTATACATCACACATACACATCATAATCTCACCTCTCAATGCAACATCAAATACAATAACATCGACCGACTCAACAATGCAACATCACTGACTCAAGTATGCAACATGCATGTGGTACCAATTCATCGCAAAATATGTCATAATAGGACATGTCGGGCATACACCCCCATCGTAAATGTCATATAGACATGTCGGGCATACACCCCCATCACTTAATTCATAATGTCATAATAGACATGTCGGGCATACACCCCCATCACTTAATGCATATGTACTGGACTCGACAATGCAACATTTACAACAAATACAATGTCAACAACAACTTCATTATCATATACATCATCATCGTTATCATCATCATCGTTTAACATCATCATCGTGTATTATCATCATCACAACAAAGCATTATCACAGCACATCGTTATCATCACACATCATTATCACAACACATCATTATCACAATACCTCATCATTTACGCATCTTACACTTCACTTTAAAACAACTCATGTTTACATAAGACTTCCTATCCTTACATCTAATTAGTTATCATGCCATTAAGCTAAGGTTCAATTTGGTACGGTGTAAAGTTCTTGCCTCTAAGTTATAAAACATAGTCCCTCAATTATCTACAACTTTCATGTTTATACTAAAGAAAGACGCAAAAAACATGAAACAGAGAATGCTGTCACCGTACAATTTCACTAAGACCTCCTTGGAGTATTTTCATCATAACTCAAAAACTAAAAGTCATTTTCACGTCAAACCAAAGCCACTGGAAAGCTAACAAAATTATCTAAAACCTTCATGTTTACACCCAAGGCCAATTCTGTACCGATCAATACCAGTTTTCGTTTCAAATTCGGAAAAGTTGTGCAGAAAGTCCATAAAAATTCACTGTGACCTACGTGCAGTAATTTGACCATAACTCAAGTTCTATAAATCGTTTTGACGTCAGACCAACGGCATTAGAAAACTAACATCCATACCTACAACTCTTGTGTTTACACCTAAGACCAATTCTGTACCGATCAATACCAGTTTTTATTTCAAAATTCGGGGCAGAGATAAGAAAACTCAGGAAAAGTAACTTATATTATTCAAACTTCTCATTCATCTGACACATGTGTATGAACATTCAAAACTTCATCAATTTATGCATAAGCATGGCACCAATCAGTAACAACACCATAGAATCACAACGAAAATCAACATCTCAACATAGAAATCATCAATTTAACATTCCATCATTAGTTTATCATAATCAAACAACCCTAATTCCCAAATTCACCAACATCAACATGTTAAATCAAAATTTAGGGATTATGAAACTTAGATTTATAGAAGCTAGTCCCACCCTTACCTTGTTATGAAGAAATCGCCCCCTTCAGCTTTTCCTCTTCTCAAGTTCTTCACCTTCTTCCTTGGCTCTGCTTCTCCTCTTTTCTCTTCTCTGTTTCACGTGAAAACACAACAAATGAAACCTCTTCACACGTATACCTCTTTTTCTATTCCACTTCCCTCTTTCTTAATTTCCCATAATGCCCTTAATGCCATTTTAATTCTATTTAATCTATTAAATTATATTAATTCATTATAATTCAATAAAATAATAAAATTAAATTCTAGCAAGGCCCTCCGAGCGTTCGCGGACGTCCTCGGAGGATTGCGCGTTTTTTAAACGAGGTGCACACACTACCTTAATCTTGTGTTGGCGTAAACTTATCTTCTTTATCCAATCAAGGAGATTCGACTTTGTTCGTCCATCAGTTCACTATATTCCAACAACTTATTATTTATTATCCACCTTCATAGAGTAAAACTCCAGTTAAGCTTAGCTCATTTCCAATCTTCTTACTAATAAGCAATATCTGAAAATCTAATTCACGCTTCGATATGCAACAGGTCTTATTATCACCTCTTAATCCTCCATCTTAGTTCTTAGGTTGCATACCATCTTCTCTTCTTAATTCCCAAATCTAGCATTTATGGTTCGGGAGGTGCGAGTCCTCCGATCCTTACACACTCTATCCTTGCTAGTAGTCTAGAGGTTTCAAAACTGACCGATAATTCCTCATTCGAGTCTCTAGGTTTGGTACTGCAATTCCAAATCATTCCTTAGAGTATCCCAGGATCCCTTAATCCGTATGTCTTCCGTAGACGAGGCATCGTCCAACGACGCATCCAACTGGGTTGAGGTGCTTCACCTTACCTTTTAAATATCTCTTATGTTTCTGAAATCTTGCCACTAACAGGCTTCGCTACCTCGTGGTTGATGGCCACCATTTGGCATGAATACTCTTCACTAATTCCGTCTTAAAATTCTGTCACCTTACTATTCGCCCTTCTTAAACTTCATTCCTCCTTGGTCACATTCAGCTCTCGGACATTTATCCTAACTGTCATATACTAGATTGAGTTGATCTGGCTTAACTAGATGTGACATTTAGAACAATACCCGGAACCCAATGGTCCCACTACTTTTATTGAAACTTTAATGACCCAAGGCACGGTCTAAATCGACCTGCTCTGATACCAATTGTAACACCCATACTAAATTATCTAGAATATTTAGCATGTGTATTATTCTGATATCGGATACATTAAAATTTTCAATAATAATATTACAAACAATACAACTGAATGAGTACATTTGGCTCGTCTATACAGTTATCCAAATATCATAAAATACACTTTCATATACGCATATAATCTGACAACCTCCTGAGCTTGTCCACAACGAGCAACTGCACTCAATCCAGCGTCTTCCTGAAGAATATCATCATGAACATCTCTTGCTAACCTGAAAACCTGCACCAGAAGGATTGGGATGAGACATAATGTCTCAGTGAGCTCCAGCCCAACCTACTGTTGGCAACCACGGGGGAAACCTAGGGTCGCCGTGCCTACTCTTGGCAATCCTGGGGATTCCTACGATCGCCGTCATTCTCTACATATTTCGCGATCAAGGGGGAAACTTAGGATCGCTACATATCTTAATCATGTACTTATCTCATTCTAATCTTGAACATAAACTTATACTTAGTGATCTTAGGGACATCCTAGGATCACTTCTTTCTCTGCTAACTAATCATTATATTCTCATAATAATTTAATAAGTATTACTTTACATCGTTCTTAATTATAAAGTTAGTAAGTCAGCGTTGAACAAACAATAATTATCTGAGTTCATTTTATGGAGTGCATCCAGGTGGAGTAACCCCAGAATACCTCTCCCTGCTACCGGTGAAATTCCTATCATATCAGGCTAACACCGGACTCCTCTTTTCTTTTGTGTGGCTGCCCTCGCGGACGGTTACTTCACCGTTCCAGCTTAATCTGGAACCCCCTGTATACTAACTAACGAGAAGACAGGAGACACATTATCTTTCTTGACTTTGATGTGCAGCTGCCCTCACGAGCGGTACTTCACCATTCCAGCATAAACCGGAACCCCCTGTATACTAACTGACGAGCAGACAGGAGACACATCTAGTCCTTTAATAATTTATTTCTCATTCTTTGAAATATTAAATCTTAAATGCTTGACCTATAAAAGGTTCTTAACTTAGAGTATTGAATCATCCTCATTAATTCTCATCTTATGTACTTATAAGTACTTCTATTACTTTGCTATAGTTTGGCATAATTAATGCATTCTTTGGGAAGACAACCTCCCAATACATAACTTATGAACTTATGGTCTTAGGCTTATCGTTCTCATAAGCCATTGCTTGGTATTGGAAACATTCCTATAACTATTTAAACTTTGATCTCTCAATCTTAAACAATTCACAATATTATAATGTTATTGCATAATCCTTGTTCCTTATATTTATATCCATTAGGGAGCTTCTTGGATGAGTTAGAGTGGTAGTTAATGTTTCTAAAATGTTTATGGAGAAAACAGATGTGAAAAACCTCGCCTACGCGCACCAGAACACCCAAAACAGCAAAGCTGTCAAGTGCTGTCTGAAGGTGAGAAAAACACACACACAAGAAGGGGGGGTTGAATTGTGTGACTCAAAAACTTGGTTCTTTTCTTCTCAAAACTTAAGATTAGTTCAGAACCAGGTTCTAAACTATTTTCAAAGAGTGTTTGCAGCGGATTAACAAGTAAATAGAGAAGGGAAGAGAGACACACAAAGATTTATACTGGTTCCTTCCCAATGTAGGAAGTAGTCCAGTCCCCTTGTTTTCCAACAAGAGATTTCAACTATAATCAGAAGATTACAATTACTCAGACCACACATGAATGAGAGATTTCCAGTTGCTTAGACCCACCAAGGAATAAGACTTCTAATGTTCAGACCACTAAGGAATGAACCAACCTTGCTTAGACCACAAAGGAATAAGACTCCCTGCACAGACCACCCAGGAATGTGACTAACAGCTCAGACCACAAAGGAATGAGATTACAATTGCTCAGTATACAGACTGAGACTTAGGGACCAAACTAAATTACAAAGAAATGAGTTTGGTTTGAACACTTGATAAAATATCAAAGGTGTTCTCTTAATACAACACAGGTTAAGACTCTTAACCTTAAGAAATTCTAAGTTACAGAAACTAAAAGAATTTCTAAGAGTTTTATGAACTTATGAGTTTTGACAGCAAAACAGAGCACAGGTTCAGCAATTTTGTTTCAAGAGTCTTAGCTAATTTCTTCTTCAAATCTTCTTCCTTTTATAGAGGAAAATAGAGATGTTGAAGATTTGCAGGTTTTAGGAAAGGAGCCGTTGCCAGTTGATAGCTAGGTTTGCTGCAATTGTGTGCTGAACTTTTTCCAGAAAACAGAGCAGCAGCCATTTTTGAATTATCTTTCCTTAAAAGCTGGGGAATGTTTGAGTCAGGGAGACAACTGTTCCATTGGGTTGTTCTGACACATCCAGGCATTAAATGCGCACAGTACCAGTTGCTTTCCATGCCACATCAGCCTTCAGAAGCTTCTGCGTGAACAGTGCATCAGAAGCACTTCTTCAGACTCAGACTTCAGAAGCAGGTCTTCAGACGTTGACTTTTGTTGACTTCCTTCAGACTCAGACTTCAGAAGCTGACTTCAGACGCAGGCTTCAGACTCTCACTTCAGGAGCACCACTTCAGGAGCACTCTTCAGAAGCACTCTTCAGGAGCACCCTTCAGACCCAGTTTTCTTCTAGCTTTGCAACATTGCTTCTGAGCTTTCCTTTCTTGCTCTAAGCTTGTTCTTCCATAACCATTATCAATTTCCAATCATTAAACACGTGGTTCTGAAATCACTTGAACAAAGCATTAGCAAATAACCAATTTTCTATTAACACTTTTGTTATCATCAAAATCAT